>JAOWBL010021271.1:0-33742 GCA_028564865.1 Zenarchopterus dispar
CCCTGCTGTTCTTAAAATGTGCGTTGCAACACTGGAATTTCCCCATTGTGGGACAAATAAAGGATATCTTATCTTATTTTTGCATTTTAAGGTGTAGTAGGAGAAGCACGTAAAAATAAGCTCCTTGAAAAAAGATGCTAGATGTAGCACTTTCTTCAAGGTGGCAACATGCCACTTTGTCATCTTCAAGTTACAAAAGACAAGTGCACTCGAAAAAAATTGCTATGGAGGAAAAAAAAAACTCTTTTTTTTTTTTTCCCTGGCAAGAAAGCCAGCGCAATTAACAGGTGGTTCACTATGAATCTTCGAGGCTCCCTATACTGACTACTCTGGTGTTGCTGCATTCTTCTTCTTTGAGCTTTAGAGTGTTGCTCCTCTTCTGCGTCTAATCTATAGCTTTTCTGTACTTTTTTGTGGCCACAGTATGGACATCCTTTCATGCTCTGTATTTTTCTAATCTATAGGTCATTTTATAGTATAATATTTGGGTTGTACTATGTGTGTGATATGAAATCAAAGAGCGAGTCTTTTTGTGCAGTGGATTGATGTGTTCTATGATGGGTCCCTTTCCTGTGTTTTCATTTCTTAATGCACTTACACCCCATGTAACTAAACTAGTGGGTGGAAGCAGCTTCTGAGAATTGTATCTCCTCTCTCCCTCTTCCATGAAGACACTGGCCCTTACTGGTCACTGTGGCCAATCCAAGGTGTCGCTGTGCACCTTTGTGCACTAACCTTCATCATATTGGAAATAAATGTTAATGTGGCAGAGTTTGTCCATGATACATTCATAGTTTGGGGGATAGCTTGTTCTGTGGTCCTTTTAGTTCGCTGCAAAGAGACATTGTGTTTTGGGATACTGCTTTCTTTTCTTTTCTTTTTTTGTCTAACCTTGTTGACAAAATCTCATTGTGTTGCTAAGGAGCTGAGCTGGCAGCAGTTGGAACATTGCCAGTAGTTTATACAATCAAAGAGCAAAGCATGTTTGGCCAAAATGTGGGACATATCTGCAGATTTCTTTGTCCCGCGATGGGCTTTTATTGATGACATTGAGTTGGCTGCCTGGCCATATGGGCACCAGACTTAGCCAAGCTCTTCATTTTCTTTGTACCTTCAAGCCACATTTGACCCTCACTAAACTTCCTATTTATCATGTCAAATATAGTTGATGAAATTGTGCCACATTTGACTCACACACTTTCTAAATAAATATTTGAACAGAGGGTAAACAGAGAGTGGAAATGTTAAATCTGACAGCACATCAAAAACAAAAACAAAAAAACCCAAAAAAAACTAATGCATGCATTTCTGGCTTGAGGGTTCCCAGAGGGTACAAAAAGAGTCAGTAGTGTTTAATAAACATGTAAAAGTACCCTGTCAATGAATTATAATAAATTGGCCAAAGCGGAAACATTCTTGCTGAAATTCATACCTTAAGATTTAACATGCCTAAAATGATGACCACATCAGAACTGAAAAATGACAGTGAGGGGCTCTAAGCGTTTCAGTTACAAAGAAGTGATCTCAGAGATATTTAGGAGGTTTTCTTCAGAGAAAAAAAAGGTAAGGATTGTTCACCAGTTCTTTCGCTTTTGAAAATACAATAAAATGATTCAGCATGCCTTCTAAATTATCCATCACTAATAAGGAGAAACAGCAAGCACATTAGTGAGTATTTTTAGATTTCAGTCATGCTGCCTGACAGTTTGCCTTTGTTTGTCTCACTCGCTTTTATAATTTGCTTAATTAGCCTTCTTGCCTCTGCAGTCAAAAAGTGACTCATTGTTTCTGTCAAATCAAGCCCTTCAAACTTAGAGTGTGAGTGTTAGAAAACTATTTAGAACAAAACCATGGTCAAAATGAATATTTATGTTTCCAGAAAAGACTTCACTGACATCACCATAATCATCTTTTATTTCAACCTTGGTAATATCTTGTTGTTACAGCTGCACTGTTTTAAAGAAGTCTAAAGATGAGTAAAAGGCGAAAGTGTTAGAAGAACAAAAACTAATCAATAAGAAAAAAGAGAATGCTTGTGACTGCTTTTGTGTTAACCTTAAAGCCATGTGAAGCCAGATGTATATAAAACATGAAATAAGACAGAAATTGATCATATTTGAGCCAGAGGAAATTTAGGCAATTTAATGACCACAATAATGTTTAATTTTTCTTTAATTCCATACAAGACATTTTTAAGGAGAGTTTTAACTGTGTAAGTGGTGCAAATCTATCAAATATCATACATTTGGTAAACACAGGATTAGTTCAAGTAAAAAAAATCTTAGTTAAATTGCTCATTAAAGAACTGTGCATGGATGTAACTGATGAATCTAATCACGTGTGTAATATCTCATTCAACCTTCTAAACAAATATTGTAAAAAGATATCTTATGTAAAGATATTGTGTTTTCCGTTAGGATTCTTTGTCCAATCCTGTCCCTGGTGGGTGTGGCTGCTGATAGTGATTATACATCACCTTCACCTGCAGCTTAAACTTCAGTCTTTTCTCCTCTTATCATCATTTTGTTTGTTCACCTCTGCAGTAAACTTTGACTGTCGAGTCGAGGTTCATATTTTTCTCCTTCAAGAGAAACTAGGACGGGAAAAATGTGTGGTTAAGTGTAAGCCCCACTCAGAAGAAAGTCTACTCTGAAATGCTTCTGCCACTGACCCTGTCCAAACATTTAGGGACCTTCATAAAAACACTACTAAAATATTTTCCCCCTAAAACTAACTGGTCAGTGCAACCATTGTGGAGCTTTTTGTCTTATTTGAAAAGCCAAACACTAACCCTCCTCTCCTCTCAGAGACTCTGACCAACTTCTTGAAATAATCACATACCTTTGTTTTCCATCTCTGCAGCACTTAACCACCCAATTGTAAATAAAACCACTTACCCTCTTCACTACCTATTCATAATCCTTCTTAGATCTTCTCTATATACAGTGGTAACCTGAACATATTTAATCAATACAGCCTTTCATAAAAATGTATCCAGTTATTCAGCTGTAAAGCATAGATGGCACAAAACGCTTTTCAACTCTACTAATTTGTTAAAGATATTTATTTTGTATCCTTCTTTATATATTTATACGTGCATCCTTACTGAACGAGCATATTTCATTTATATATTATATATTTGCTTCAAAGGGAATCTCATAAGCAGTGAATATATTTGAAAAGTTATTTTAAAACTAATGCAGTCAGTGTTGCAGGCACTGTGTCTTGTGTGCAGAATGCAGAATAGGATTTTCAGTTATCAGGTTCAGTATTTTCTCTTCTCTCTGGCGTGCTCAGGGTAACTCGGTTCATTTGGAAGTGAGATTAAAAGTTTTCTCCAAATCTGTTGTTATGACACCTTCAGTTAATCAGCTTTAAACAGCAGATTGGATGTTACACTTGACAGTCAGATTTAACTGCTTTTGCCATTGGAGGATTATGGTGTCTGTCTGAGATAGAGATGAAGCCTGAGTCAAAATAAACTGGTCTGATTGCATACTTTTTTTTTTGGTATCTAAATACCTTTTCCAAGAGCTCAGGCTCTGCTAAGAGATGAGGAATACACACTTTACTCTTCTAGAGAAATGAATAACTTTGTTTTCTGCTGCACATACTGTTTTTTATATGAAATTATAATTGTAGAAGGTATTCATAAATATCTTTAGTTGGCAGTGTCACCTGATATTTTGCTGTCACGTTATTTGAAATTTTGTAAGTTACATAATAGAGCACTTTATTACAGCTAAAAGAACTGAAATTACAACCTATTACAATAGGATGTATTTAACATACAGCTACATGCAATCTTAATTGCTGCTTTTTGAGACTGAGAATCCATGGAAATCTCAACGTTTTTACCAAATTAAAGTAAAATGTGTTATATTAATTGATTGGTTTCTGTACATTAACACAACACCATAAAGTTTAAAATCTTTGCTTCAGTAGCTGCAGTATAAGCAGCGTGAAACAGACAAAGAAGATACAGCACATACTAAAGCCTCTGCACAATGATCTGTACCAAGGGCTGGGAATACTCTACAAATGATTTTTGGACCATTTCCTATGGCTTTATAAGAATCCAACGTTTGTAGCCCATTCCTAAGTTCGTGACCAGGTTGATGGTCATGTTCAAGGTTTTCTACAGACATGCCATGAAAAACCGCAACGGAGGGCTGATGGACAAATAGCTTAGGAACAACCTGAGAGAATAACTATGCTCATGTAAGTATGGTGCAAGAACACGTTAAGTTGTTCTACGGGGGTCCTGATGGCTTTCAAATAGAGATGTGTAAGGTGGAAATATACATCTCTGTGTGTACTTCTGGAAGTATATCATAAGGTTGACATACATCATACGTGCACTGCTTGGCCGCAGCCGTACAAAAACAGTGGCTACAACTGCTGGATCTTTTTCATCCTGCAGCTGTAGAAGGTGCAGCTGTGGTGTTTTTGCCATGATTCATGATTGCCATCAAGGAAATTACAAATGTTTCCATGAATATTCCAGCATATGAAATGATCAGGACACAGATGTGTGGAGATATTGGACAGCCACCACTTATATAGTCCGACAAAAATGTGCAGAAAGTCGTAGGACGTTCTGACCAACGAGTTGAGATTGTCGTGAGTTGCTCATCAGGGTGCAGTGCCTTTCAACAACAATTTTCGTGAGATGGCCATAACTCTACTGCTGGTAGGTTCCAAAGCACCCTTATGGAGATCATATAAACTCTATGCCCAGCATGGGCAGAAAATCACCTCATTTTTCTCAAGCATGCGTCAGTTTTCTCTTGCGAATTTAATGGGTGCCATACTGAGTTCCTACAAAGGCTGTAAGAAACCAGTCCCATCACTACGAATGCCCACAAACTCCAGATTTCGAAAAAACTGGGAGATTCACATAAATCCACCATTCGTAAGAACCTTGTGACCCAGACTTGAAGGTGGACACAGAAAGTATATCCTCTGTTATTTTTAAGCTTTACATATCAGGGGAAAATGAAGAAAAATAAATAAATAAAATAAACAAAATCAAATCAAATTAAATACAAATCCTGCATGTGATTAGCAACGCCTTGCTGCTACTAAGTTTTTTTTAATATCTGTGGAAGCCGTAAGGCTGTATTTATTTATTTTCTGCATTCAATAAAACCTTTTAAACTTCATCCATGTTCTACGTAGTTTTTTACATTGTGTTACCCGTTCACACAAACACACACACACTAGAGCCCTTCTATCATATATTCACTCCATTTTCAACACTGCTTTGAGTTTTTCAATCATACCTGGATGAACATATCAGGGGATGATGTGAGATTCAGCATTATGCCCAACGACATTCTGACACGTGACACACCTCAGGATCAGTCTGCTGACCTTATGGTTGGGGGACAGCTAAATCTGCACCCTCAGCCATTGCACTTTTTTTGTTTTGTTGTTTTGCTTTGTTTTTTCACTCTGCATTCTTGCTTCTTGATTTAGTGTTTTTCTAAATAAATAATGACACTGTATAATACATCTTGCCTTGCTCTTTATATCAAGCTGTATATAATAGTTTCAAAGAGATCCTAAGGGGCAGGTGTTATTTCCTTGGGAATGTTTTAGTTATATTTTAAGACTATATATATATATATATATATATATATATATATATATATATATATATAAATATATATATATATATATATATATATATATATATATATATATATATATATATATATGTTCAGCTCTTCTATCCTTTATCTCTGGGGTATGGTAATAATGTGCTGGCATTGCTACCTTTTTTGAAGTGTTTTTATTTTTTCCTCAAATGCGTCTCTGAACCATCGCTGTCCACTCCTGTATTTCTATCATTTTTTTTTCTGTCATTTAGTCTTTCTCACCTCTTGTCCCGGCCTATGGCCTTTTGTTTCAGGCTTTCTTTGTTAATATTCCAAGAATCCGTCCGTTTTGACCCTGGGGCAAGCCTCTGAAAAGTTCTCATTTTGACTGGAAGCTACCAAGTTGTAAAGTAGCACCAGTGGCGAAAAAAAATGACAGGTGCTCAGTTTCACTCCAAATAAAATACATATAAAATATTACACATACAGGTATATTTTTGCATTTTCAACCACTTAAGCCAGAAAGGGGAAACTAATATGTCCGTGCAACATGAAAAAGAGTAAACTACACTCTTTATATTACATTAAGGTATTGTGTGGTTGCTGGCAGTCATTAAAATGTATTAAACTACAAAACAAATAACATAGCAATATATAATTTTTAAGGAGGATGGACAATCATCTGTAACTGCTCACTGCTGCCAGTCTTTGGCCTGCATGAAGAAAAAAGAACAATGATTTAGAACAATGAATATTTCATTCCTAGTTTTCTTCTGGTATCTTTCTCCTAAATGACCTGCAACCCTGCATGCAAACAGTGACATGAGGACGTCTGTTTTTTTGTTTGTTTGTTATATTCTATAAACATATTGGATTTAACTTTTTTAAGCCCTTTGTGTACAACTTGATAATAATTCTCATGGGCTATTGACTCAAAACATTTGCACATGCCTTCGTTAATATTGAATTTACAGCAGGGACAGATACAATTAATTGTGATTCTTGTACTTGTTTGTTTTTGGTTGCAATGAGTAAGAGTACACACATGACAAGTGATCAGTTTAAACAGACAAAGCTGTGCTTATTACATGAAAATCACAACCTGGTGAATGACAGACATGTTTGTCCATATGTCTGCCCGTGTTGCATCAGATTGGAAACAAATTGACACTTTGCTGCAAATCAGCTTGATGGGTTTCTGTTTTTAACTGCAAAGTAAGCCAGGAATCTGTTCAGTTCAGCCCAGTTCATTTGATAATACTTTATTAATCCCAGGAGAGGAATTATATGAAATTATCAGCATCCTTGTCAAATCCAGCTACTGGTGATAAGCCAAAACTAATAAGTGATTGATGGGAAATGAAAAGACAACCACGACCACATCTAATTCAGAATCCTACAGTATCAGCTTTTGCCTTGACTGATAGTCTCACAGTTCAACATGACTTCATCAGCATGTTTACTTTTCCAGGCAACTGCCAAATCTATCCATCTATCAATTTTCTATACCTCCTGAATCCCTCTACAGGGTCACGGGGGTCTGCTGGAACCTATCCCACCTCATTACAGGGGATAGGCAGGGTACACCCTGGACAGATAGCCAGTCCATTGCAGGGCCACATATACAGACAAACAACTACACATGCTCACACTCAAACCCATGGAAAATTTAAAGTTGTTAATCAACCTAACTTACATGTTTTTGGACTGTGGGAGGAAGCCGGAGTACCTGGGGAGAACCCACGCAAGCACGAGAAGAACATGCAAACTCCACACACAAAGACTCCTGCTGGACCTGGGAATCAAACCTTGCTGTAAAGCAGCAGTCTCCCAAATCTAAATGAAAGAAATTATTTTCTTCATTTAGATATAAGTCCTGCTTATAAATGTGAAATGTAACACTCGTGTGTTAAAATCAAATTATTTACAGTTAGGTCAACAAGTATTTGGACATCACAGAGTTTTTATAATTTTACCTATATTATACTTTCTCACTGGATAGAAAATAAGACAATTAAGATGTAATTGAAGTGTAGAATTTTAGCTTTAATTAAAGGCATTTACTATTGAAGAATTACTGCCATTGTAAGCAAAGTATCTCCATTTCCAGGGAACTCAGAAATATATGTGTAATTAAATACATATCTAACATTACTTATCTGTAGTAAGTGCTACAAATGCCTGCATAAAAGGTTAAGAAAGTTTTTTTTATATAAACCAATTCAACAACATGATTCAAGGTTCTTATATAAGGAATAAAATAAGTAACCTGAATTTTGAAAAAAGAAAACAGAACTACACTATACATCCAGTGTTGGCTCAAGAATATTATCTTTCTGGTTTTCATGAGACCTTTAAAAATCTTTAAGAGTCTTAGATGAAAAGAAAGAGAGAAAAGTCAAAAAAGCAAAGCTGCAGTTAAAACATCAGATATCCCACTAAGTCTCCAGTTTTATGGTTGGACATGTAGGGGAAAGACACAATATGAGTATCTATGCTTGTGTGTGTGTGTGTGTGTGTGTGTGTGTGTGTGTGTGTGTGTGTGTGTGTGTGTGTGTGTGTGTGTGTGTGTGTATGTGTGTGTGTATGGGGGTGGGTATCTGTTGATGGTATCACTGTAGGCCATGAGGGCCTGGACCGTTTATTTAAAGAGCCACTATAAATGCTGAATCCATGATAATGGCTGTGGGGCTGAGGGATGACATTTTGACAAACGCTGCTTATTACAGAAATGGTTTTATCAATGTGTTTATTGCGACATGCAAGTTGCAGATTGTGTGTGAGCCTGTGAATGTGTATGAGGGGATGCGTATAAGTGGTACTGTATGTGCTGAAGTGTGACAGAGTATCTCAGCCTGCATGTGTGCGTATCTCACCGCTAGACCTTTGAAATGCCAGACCTGGGGTGTGAGAAAGACAATAACCACTAAATGTGCTTGTTTTGTCTCATTTATTTTCTGAAGTGGGAAGATAGAGGGGGAGGAGATGGAGAGAGCAATCTAACAGCCAAACACAAAAGATAAAATGAGGGAAAAGAGGAGGAATGAAGGAGGAGGGGATGGCCCAGTGAAGCATGATAACTTTTATACATCTTATTTTCTTTCTGTCTGCAACTTTTCAGCTCTCGGTTTCTGAGGCATCAGCTGTTCAAATGTAGATGCACACATGGCCTCACACACTCGGACATGCAGCCAGTCACGATCACAGACGTATGACATAGAATATCCAATAACCGCTATGGCAGCTTAACTACAGTCACTGTTGCCAGTTCCCTCAGTGAGAATGCCACATCATTTTAATGCCTTCTCTGTTTTGTGTGTGTGTGTGTTTATGAGACATGCAACAGCATCAATGGTATTACAAAAGTATCATTGCCAGCTCGAACACCACCAGGTTAGAGCTTGCTTTGTGTTTGCTCACACAGAAATTGGTTTCCTATCTCTGTGGTACAGCTGATTATACATTTATGTTGCAATTGTCACAGTTTCACTGATGAGCTGACTTCTTGATCTTCAAATGGTGATGGAGAGCTCCTTCTGACTTTACCGAGGCCCACCCAATCTGTTAGTTTTCTGTAGGTTCATAATGGCTAAAGCCACTATAGCTTTTAACAATTCCTCTTGTCTGAATTGAAAAATAATCCAAAGGAGAGTTCAGCTTTCCCCCGGAGAGAGCTGGGATAGGCTTCAGGAGATCAGGGTGACCCTGAGTATGAATAAGAGGTTATAGATAATGGTTGGATAGATGTCAAAACAAAAAAAAAATTCTTAACCGAAGTAGTCCTAATGACTGAAATCCAGTGGGAGTAAAGGTCAGGAGAGATTGGAGAGTTTTGTGTACGCAAACAGCCTACAGCAATGTAAATAACAGCTTTATAAAGCAGTAAATCTCATGAACCAATAGCACTTTCATTGCCTTAGCTGAGATATAAACTTGTTTTTTTCCCTTCTTTGTTTAAATGATTACATACATATAGTGAAGGTATATCATTAAAAATAGGAATTATAAGACTTAAGAAATGTAAAAACCTCTTAACTCACCTCTTAACTCCTTCGCACGCTTGAATTGCAGTGATTTGACCTTCATCTGAAGGTTAACTTGATTTCAATTGATGGGTCATTAGAAATATGTCACAACACCCACTAAAGGGTCTCTATTCCTGTGTTTTTGCTAAAGGCTAATAAAAGAAAGTTTTATTTATTTCACAAAAGGAGACATTGATCCTATTCTAAGCACTAAATGTGTTAATATTTACCCTCATTACGCCCCGTACAGGGTGCTGCCTCTAAATTAAAAACAGAAAAATTTAGTATGATCTTTACAAAGTGCAGAAACACGCATACATGAAAATGATACTGTTCTGAGGGTCTTTCATTGCCACCAGAAGATTCAGCTGGAGCAGTAGCATTTCTTGGCTTACCATGTCCAGGTTCCAGGCTGGGGGGTTTTAATGGGGGCTTTTTTTAATACATTAACTCTGATGCAATATCATGTGGCCTTTAGGTTAGTGCTGCTGGGTCTACACTCAGGGAACCTGCTGTTAAACTGAGCCATCAGGATGAATCATACAGCCTTACACATGGTCATGGTGTCTTTTCGTCTAACCTCAATACTCTGAAAGACTCAACATCAAAATTGCTTGTGGACGTTTTTTAATTTGCAGCTCTAGCCATCTTCAGCAATTGATTTGATGGTCTCTTTTCAAGTTTATTTTATACATGCACCTGTCACTTGTAGCTTTACCAGATGGTACCTTGACTGATGTTTGGGTGACTGATTTAATTTAATGTTCTGTTCATGGATGTGTATAAGACATCAGGTGTTGCATTTTAGTCTTTGATGATGTTAAATCCCACAGCTTCCCACAGGAGCTGTGGGATTTGCCAACGGCTGTTGTCCCATACAACACTCTTTTTCCCACTGCTGCTTTAGCAATGATAATTACTAGTGTAAAAATATTTTTCAAACTGATCTCAGTTAATGAATCAATAATGATTAGTATGGGGGTGCGCCTTTTGTGGAGCATTTCAACAATTTTGTCATAGATGAGCCACCCCATTCTTACTAATCCTCAGAGAAATTTCTTCCTTGGGACAAATAGCCAGTAGTTCCTTCATCCCTTCTTTTTCCAAATTTACTCTGCTCCTAAATAAGTGTTCTGATGAACTTTTGTCCTTTTTTGTTCCAGTGATACGTTGCACAGTGACTGAGTTTTTATGTACTTTGCCATCCAGTTACAGCACAGCTGATGTTGATGTTTCACTTTGTTAGACATGGTTAGGCAAGCCATAATTTATGAAAACATGAAAGTGCAACTTCTAATTTGTTTGAGGTAGGTTGTAACAATTGTCACTGAGCCATGAACTAGCTTACATTTCACCTAACCACCAAGACATTAGCCCTTACAACTTGCATGAAATGATGCAGAAAGTTGTAATTTTTCTAATATAAATCAATACCACTCAGTCTCAATTTCTTCCTCTGTTTGTGTCTGTAGGCACGTGTCGTAGTTGTGTTTTCATTACACTTTTTCACAAAAAAACAAACAAAAAAAACCTCTAAATTTGTGATAAAGGAACCATTGCAGGGATCTGTGTTTCCATTTAACTGTTTTGTTTTTTTTTTAATGAGCGTAACTCTTCCAGTCCTCTCTCTGTAACTCCGTATCTCATCCTGCGAGGCTTCTCTTCAAAACAAAGAATAAAAGGATCTCGACTTTGAAGAAGATGGACAAAAACATATTTTTTCTTTGGCAAATTATTTGATTGCTGCATCTGCTGTTCTGAATATAGTCAACAAAAGAAGAAGGCAGCGGATTACTCAAATGATTATTCAAAGGCAAAGCCATGAGCAGCCCTCCTCTGAGAATTGAAAAACAACCAAGACGTCCAGATGAGCAGAAGAACAACAATGAGATGAAGACACGTGTGGCTGAATCACACAATAAAAAACTTTTTCATCAAGCTCAAAGTCTCTGTGACAGCACAAAACCAAAAGGGAAAGCTCTGGTTACTTTTACCTTTAAGTGTATTGTTATCATGACAGCTTAAAAACATTGGCCAATACACCATTTTCCGATGCTGTCACTTCTCAAAATGTGACATGTAGTCACTGAAATCAAATTCTTGAGTGTCTGATCAGATGCTCTTAAACCATTATTCAAATTTAATGTTAAATCAAAAGCAATTGTTTAATAAAAATGCAAAGTCTCGATGTCACTTCTGGGATCAAAGTCTGTAAATTACAGTGAAACACTGACTTTGCTTTTCCAGCGTGAATACAGATGTCAGGGATCCAGAGATCGGTTTAGTCCAGTGCAAATTAGAGGACCTCTGTACCCCTGTGGTGTACAGCATTGATGGAAATATAAACAAAGGAGATGTGCCATTTTTTTCTAATGTTGTGGTCACTTTAGAAAGAATCTTCAAATTTCAGCGTCATAAAAGGTCAGGTTTGGAGCAGTGGTTCACATTTTGTCACCCTGCAGCAGTTTTTAATTTTATTAACAACTCAGAAGTACTTTTATAAAGACTCAAAAATACATAGAATACATAGCTTTACCTTTACCTAAGGCAACCCCAAGACCCACTTTTGGGTCCCAATCCACCAGTTGGAAAAAAAGGTTGTTTTTTTTTTGCTTTTATTCTGCTGTGCAGCATGGTGGATGGGTGATTTTCGACCCCAAGACCGTAAAAGGTTTAAAGCTTTGTCTTTTTTTTACACTTCTTTCCTGTGTTTCCGTGACCTTTTCTAACCAATCTTTTAATCAGCTATTTGTGCAACAAATTGCCTCATCACTAACAAGAATGAAAAGTGGCAGCTTCACTACCCACTTCATCAATTAAGCTTGTCATGTCTGTCAGAGTGTAAGAAGAATGTGACAACAAATTTGTGGAGTTCAGTGGCTGACAAACATAATAAGGGAAGATGTGCAACATAGACAGTTATCAGACAGAGACATCAAGAAATGAACAAGAGAACAAATCCCCTGTTAATAAGCTAACTTATTATTTTATTCATCTGTGGAGCTGCAATACTATAATGCAAAAAGTGTCATACTAGATAGACTAAAGTTCATAAAGTAAAGATCATCAGAGGAATTACAAAAGGAGAAAGTTACTGCCTTTGCTGTATTTTCAAAATAAATATCATATTAAAACCAATCTATGTTGTATTCTGTGATTTTAAGTTTAATTTAGAGAGATTTTTTTAATACCAGACACTTGAATGATGGGGTGGGGCAACTATCCCAGCTGTCTCTAATATTAATAGCCACCTTTTTCACTGGGTCCAGCCCAATGAAAAAGGTGTAAGTTTCATAGATGTCTTTTCTGTCTTGTATTTTGAGAAGATAAACATGTTAATAATATTAACTTTTTACACATTTTCCCTTTTGTAGCCACCAGTATAATACTCACCATCTCTGAACAGTGTACACAACAGTTTGCTGCATCTCACATGCCGTGTTTTCTTCTATGGCTCACAGTAAAGTGCGAAAAAAACAAACCAAAAAAAAAAAAAGAGTTCCTTTTGTAACAAGTGAATTACTCACACTCAGTGCACACCCAGGATCCAGGTAGTTGCCCACCCCAAAAGCAGTACGAGTATTTATACAATCCCTATGATACCCATCCCTAGAGTGGGAGCAAGAAAATTACACATAGTAAGACTTAACCTATGCTTGTGTTTTTGCTACTGTGGTATCATATTATGTTGTCCCACACAAAACAGCACCTTACAATACATTTCATGACCCCACCATAGATAGTGACACTACTATGTTATGCTCTAGTTTAGTCTCACACTTGCAAGACTAAATTTGAAGATGCAACATGGGAAACCAAGAGAGAAAGAAAAAAAATTCTCTTTTGTTTCATGGGTGACTGCAATTCCCCTCTTTTTTCCAGCTCAAATAAATGCTCTAAGGTTGTTAACACATTTTCATTGTCTATACACCATCCTGGAAGGCTCAGAGACAGGCACACATCAATTCAGACTTGTGCACAAGTGCCTGCACACTAAGTCACTTGAGTCTTCGCCAAGCACAGACCTTACCTCTGTTTCACATAACCACCCAAAGGCCAGTGGTAAACTCCCATTTGCATGGGTCCAGCATCTTGATAATCATTCTCCTATCAAGGGTTTATGTGATCGTTGAGGATCGGTAAGGCTCATTTGGACTTGTTAAGTGCTGATTTATACACTGTGTAGGCCTAGTTCCAACCCACTACCTCATGTTTATGGTGACATTTGGAGATGGACATTGGCATTTACATTAACATATTACTCTTGCATTCCCAATCCCCTTCATTTGGCCCATATGCGTGTGTGTGTGAGAGAGAGTGAAAGATAGAGAGGGAGAGAGATAGAGATAGAGAGAGAGAGAAAGTGTGTGTGTGTGCCTCTTTTTTTTTCTTCAACAGCTTTGTGGAAGATGGCAATCTTGATCTTATCCTGTGATTTTCTAATTACTTTAATCACGCATGACATCGTGAGACACATCACACACATATGAAAACATCTACTGAGGTCTAATTGCCTCCAGCCAGTTGACTGGCTTTATTACAACTTGATATCACTCTGTCTGGAACTACACAGCCATGGGCTGTTCTTCAACTTACAACAATACTGCATTACTTTTCATATATTTGGTGTATGCTTTGGGACTGATTTATCATGAGGAAGCAGTGAATGTCCTGAAATAAGAGTGGCAGCAAAAAACAGTAGAAGAATTTAACTTTAGCCCCTTTAGAAGCATTTACCATTAACAAAGTCACCATTAGTTGCCTTGGAGATAAAATAATTGCATGCCACTGCAAAAACCTGTAATGACGCTGATTTGATTCCCTGAGGCAGTGATTGCTTTGAGATGTCAGATTCAGACATCAATCCTGAAGCAGTAGAGCAGAAGACTGCTGGTGAAATCATTATGCTAATTACAAATGTGTACTGGCCTCAACTTTGCATTAAAATTATAAAAATAAAATAAGTTTTCAAAGATATAACATATATACATACATACATTAATTTAAAAAGAGCCAATGAATCTTTAAATGCACAGAAATAGACTAAATACTGAAAACCATTCAGAAATTAATACACTTGCAGCTTGATATATTTAAGAAGTAATAAAAAAAAAAATACTTCTCTGCTTGGACTACTGCCCCTGTGACCCCAGTAGAAGATGGATGGATTTTTTTTTTTTTTAAATGTTCAAAAGAACTTCCCACTTACTGTGGAGAAAGACACATAGGTGCAAATAATACTGCAGGGTAATAGGAGGACACAGGTCTATTTCACCATGACCGGAGACTGCACATACTGGACATAAATAGAAACATCATCTAAAGGAAACATTATGTGAGGCCTCATAAAATAAAATAAACAATGCTTCACTGGAGTAAACAAAGCATCTTCTAGATGAGCCAGACACTTGCAAGAAATTTTAAATTGAGTTCCTTCCCTTTAATTCCCAAAAGTATGTTGGATGGGAAAAGAACATTTGATTAAAAAAAACAACACCTTAACGCTTGATAAAAATTGATGTGAAAAACATTGTGTTTGAGAGTGTATTGTGATCAGTGGCACAGGAAATGTTGACTTACCCAGTTATTAGCCAATTGTAAATAAATAGGTGAGTGGTGTAAGGTTCTTTGAGGTATCCCAAGGTGTTCCTAGATCAGCCAAGAGACGTAGTCCTTCCAGGGTGTCCTGAGTCTTTCCCGAAGTCTCTTCTCAGTGGGATGTACCTGGAAGACCTCCCAAGGGAGGCCTCCAAAAAGCATCCTCACCAGATGACCGAGGCACCTTGTCTGGCTCCTCTCAATGCACATTGTGAGAATAAATAATAAAAAGTTCATGGTGGCCTGAGATGTTGTGGACTAAATTTGTATTAGCACTTTAAATTTTTGATGCCAGGTTAGAAGCAACCTCTCAAAAGCATCTTGAAAAACTATTCATGCGTGGACCAAAGCTGTTTAACTTTACCACTCTGGTGTTTAAGTCAACAATCTATTTTTATCTAATCCTTTTCTATTTTCAGCACTTTGTGCTAAGAAAACAACTATTAATGACACCCTCTAGACTGTCCTTTGTATTTGTCAGCCGAAACCATTGGCTTGATCATGAAAACAGCCACGTTAGCAAGTTGATGTGGTGGTTAATATTGTTGTTTCACAGGAAGAAGGTTCCTCATTCAATGTGTGAATGCTGGTGTGGTTGAAGGCATGTTAGGGTGAATGATGAGCAAGTATGACTGTCCATGTTTTTTGGCTTGTCTTCGTGTGGCCCTGTGATGGACTGGTGACCTGCCCAGGTTATATCCCACCTTTTGCCTGACAACAACTGTGACGAGTGAATGAACTGAACTGAGGAAAACAACCAACTGTGGCTGCTGCTTTTGTGAACTGTGTTGCCCTTTTGCCTTTTGACAAGTACTTTACAACCCGAACTTAATGCTAACTGATGTGTGCCACATTGCAGCCAGACCAATCCACTCAGGGGTTCTCAACTAATGGCCTTTTAAGCATAATGACCTTAGCCAAGCAGAACAGAATGTTTATAAACCTCTCATTTATCACTGGAGTTTATTCAGCCAGTTCTAATGGCGGTCTTCTAATGCCATGCTAAATGAGGTGCTTTGTTTTCTTTTCTTTTTTTTTTTTTTTTTTGAATCTTAAATGGCATTTACATTTTAGGTCAAATGCAAAGTGATTGAGAATTTGTTTTATTCTTTTTGTCTGTTTATCTTTCTTCCACTAATTTTTTAACAAGACACTTTCCAGAGGCTCAATTTTAGATGCAGGTGAGGACAGAAGCAAATACGCAACAACAAACTATATAAGACTATATAAAACTATATAAGAAAAACTATATTTTACCTCAAAACTGTCTGCTACAGTAGGTGCAGTCACCACATTAAGTTACAAACAAGTTACTTTATTTTTGCTTTCCTTTGCAAGGCAAATGGTCTGCTCTACACTGTTTTAACCTTGTCTAGGTTCCACTAAAAGCTTGACATTTCTCATTCATCCTCCTAAAGGCATTCTCATACTCTATATACAAAAGCGCTTTGTATCTACAATCATACCCCGATGAACATGTCTACGCACTGAGTCCACACAGTTTGAAACAATAAGCAGAATAAACAAAAAGGGAAGAAATTCTTCTAAGAATATAATTATGAAAGTTTTTATTAGCCAAATGAATCATCATTGCTTTTTTTTTTTTTTTTTTTTGGATTCGGATTTAGCTTTTTGTTTCTTTGTGTTTCTCTCTGAAACAAAATACACATAACAAGAGCAACGGCAACATGGATAAGGGGTTATATAAGAAACTCCAGGACACCAGTATGTAATGAGGTGTAAAAGCTCTCTGGCTGTGCAGTCTCTGCCTCCTCCTTAGCCCGTCTGAGTGTTCCAGACAATCAGTTACTGTATGCTTTTACTCTCTTTTCTTCATGAAAGAGGATAGATGAAAAGGACATGACCAGCTGACAAAGGGAACCATAATATTCCTGATGAATATTAAAAGATAGACAGTTAAAAAAAACAATTTGCTATTTATACATTTTCAAAATGCAGTCTGTGTCATCTCTAAAAATGAAGAGATGTATTAAATAGGTGTCTTTACTTTGATTAAACTGAAGCTGTATTGTATTCATGTAGTGGCATCAGAGTACTTCAAAAACTCGGCTTCTTCTGCTACTTTTAAAGACCAGATGTCAAGTGGGTAAAAACTGTTTTCTTTGTACTTTTTGTCTGCTTTGGTGGGTTACCAAAATTGAAGCAGTACAGTGAAACATGCAAGGGCTTAGTTGTCACATCTTCCATATACACATAATCCACTTTCAGGACTTTACAGTCTTCCCACACTTCCCACAGTCTTCTACTGAACAATGCACGCACTGTCATGGTTTTCTAACTTATTCCAAATTTGTTCTTAACACTTTCATTTTTGACACTTTTTGTAACCATTTAGTTTCCTTTCACTTTAGTCGGTTTTAGCCGTTTAACATGTGCACAGACTCTACACACATGCTTCCCCTTGTTTTATGCCATTTTGCCTTTTTATTAGATGGCAGTTAAGCTTCCCATCCATCCTCATGCCCATATTATATTCTATATTTTCTCCTTTCTCTGAAGAGTTTTGTTTCTAAGCTTTTTTTTATCTCTTTCCTTGATTTACTTTTTTAAATGCCTTTTGCTTCCTCACACTGAAATTACATTAAAGCATCTTGCCAAATATTTCAAAAGACAAATGCTTGCTTGATTATGATTATGATATTCGCTTGTTAAGAGGGTAAAGGTAATTTTTTCCTTTATTTTAAGCAAATAAATTTAGAACCAAAAAGAGAAAAAAGAATATGAAATAGACATCAATACATGTTCAAAACCCACTGTGTCCTATTTCAAGCCCAAGGGCTCCTTTCGCCACTGGTACTAAGCGAGAAGTGGTGTATACTGTGGACAGATTACCATGGCAGCCACACAGAAGACACACTCATGCTCATTACTGCGGACCGTTAAAAATCACCAATCAACCTAGTATTTGTGTTTTTGTACTGTGGGAAGAAGACAGAGAATCTGGAGAAAATCCACACAGGTGTGGTGAAAACATCCAAACACATGGGTCCAGTCTGTAATTTGAACCAGGACCTTTGAGTTGTTGGGTAACAGTGCCAGTCGCAAAGCCACCTGCAAATGGACTTTCAAAGATTAATCAAAACAAGTAAACTGAACAAGCACATTTTCTCAAGTGGGACAACACAGTGAGTTGGTGGTCATCACTGTTGCTTCACATCTAGAAGGCTCCTGGTTGGATCTTTCTGTGTAGAGTTTGCATGACCTCCTTCTGCTTGCACCTTGGGTTCTTCCCACTGTCCAAAAACATGTGTCTTGGACTAATTACTGATTCTAAATTGACCATAGGAGTGAACTATGATGGACTTGTGACCTGTCCCGACTGTAGTCCTGACTTTCACCTGAGACAGCTGGGATGGGCTCCAGCAGATCTGGCAGAAGCAGGGATGAACTCACGGATGCACAGATGGTTGTTTTGTCAAGCCACTGTGCATCACTGATAAACCTGGAAATTTACAAAATTTATTAAGAAATGTTGCAAAGAAAAAAAGTGTCCTTCATGTCATATGCTGCTCTTCTGGCCCAATATTTAAAACCTAAAAATGAATAAATCTGCAGAAACATGTGCACCGCTAAAAATGTCAATATAATTCTGTCAGTTTACCTTTTACTACATTTCAAAGGAAGAACTATGTTTCATTAGTCACTGATAGCATCCATATAGTGCTGGGACACTGTGTCAATACATTAATGTAATTTTCTATGTAAATTCATCAACATGAACAATGTCCATTGACACGCCGGACTCAAATAACAAAATAAACTTTTGTACAGTCTATACTAATAACATTGGTGCATCTGGTCACAGCAGCAGTGCAAGTATGGAGACTCTGTAGCAGCAATAAAGCTTGTACTCTGTCTTCTAATATCTGGAAATATTTTATGCATGAAATTGTGGTTTGCAAACTATGCAAGATGCAGTTAGCATATCAGACTAGTACCACAGCAACGCAGGAACACTTGAGGAGACCCCCTGGCCCTACCCCAACCACCACCACCACCACCCCTGGAGCATTGTGTCAGGCTCAAACTTTAATTAACCCTTTATGACCTACCATAGAACAGGTTCGCCTAAGCATATTTTTACGTTTTTGCATGCTAGTTGGTTAAAATTCTACAGGCATTTTGAAAATAGATATGAGAATGGGAGTGCCGGCGCTCCAGCAGGTCATAAAGGGTTAAATTAAGTCTTGAATGGACAGAATTCTGTCCTATATTAGAATTTATACTTGGAAAGAATAAATAAAACACATTTCGTTTGTGAAAATGTAAAATAGTTGAATCTAACTGTTTTCACTTTGTTCCAGTGTTAAAAATATTTTGAAAACCAGAATTTTTTATCACAAATAACTATTCACATTTTTTAGATTGTATAACCCTCATTATTTTGTCAGTAATTTTCTATACAGACTTCATGTCTTTGAGCTAATACCTGATGTTGGTGTGGTTGAAGTGATCTGATTAAAATTTTATGACAACAAAAAAAACCAAAACAACAGTGTTGGTAGTTATATTACAGTATTGTAATTTCTGAATGTAAACATGCCTAAAGAGCTCATAATGACATTGTCTAGTGAACAGAGACAGCTGGCAGAGGATGTCACCACCATATTGGGTAAACTGGGGATGATTGGTAGAGGACTATACTGTAGTTACTTGTGGACAATTTTTGAGAGTTTTCAAAGGTTTTTTCCAATATTCAGGAAATCCTGAGGAAACGTCACCAGCATCAGTACTTGCTTAGAAAACTGAGTTCTTCTTAAGTCAACAAGGACATTCAAACTGTTTTCTTTCACTCTCAGCTAGCTGCTGATTTTATTCCACCAGCCTGCAAAAGCAGACAGATCTACCCTAAATTTATTGAACGCCCTGTTAGAGCTCTGTCTGCTCTCTGTAAACAACAGACAATCAGAACTACAGGATTGTCCGAGACTCCTCATACATCATACATTCTGTGTTAGAGGGGTCTGCAGTCCTGCAAACTGCAGGACTCAGCAGAGAAGAGCCACCTTTGTCCCCACAGCAGTTCAGTATCTGAGATCTGACCCTTTTCTGCTCCAGCATCATAATGTCTTCTTGCCTCAGTGCCCAACAGATGGTTCCTCTGAAGTCCTCACAGCACTTGCTCTATGATTGGCTTCTTTGGACAGCACTTACATTTTTATTGTAAGTGTATAATTATAGCTATCTACACCAGTCTGCTAACCATGTATCATAATATAGCACACACCACAGTATAAAATATCTACATCTAAAGCACCTTGAATAGCCTTGATGCTTTAATATGCTATGCAAACAAACATGTCTTAACTACATAGATGACAAACCCAGGACATGTACTGTACTTTCAAACAGGTTTGTCTATTTTTTTCTGAGGACTGCACAACTTAAAAAAAAAAAAATCAGTCATCACTTACTATTTATATACACACAAACAGATATATGGTTAATCAAACATTTTTATATATGCAGACAAGAAGAAAGAAAAAAAAAAGAATAGGAGCCTACAGATGGAAGCCAGGGTGGAGGTGGGATTGACACCAGGAGAGTAACAGTGAGCTTGGTCAGTGGGACATCCGAAGGCATCTAAGATCACATACTTCCTGTTCCTTATTTAGGTGAAAGAACAAATGGAGTAATTAAAATGAACCATTCAGAGGGGTAAATGTAAGCGGACATGCACTACAGAGATTACCTGTCTCAACTTAACTTAACTCCTAGTGTACTCCGAGTGTGGTTTTTAGGTTATCTAACAGCTTAGATAATAAAAAACCGAGTTGGTTTTAAAGGAGTGTATTAACATTAAGGGATTCTTATAAGTTATAAAAGATGGTTTATTGCTTTACTCTGTATTGTTTCTTCTTTAAAATAAAGTAGAAGTTTGATATGTTCTGCAAACAAGCAGTTTATTAATAAAAACATTCAATAATCAATAACAAAGTAAAAATAAAATTAAAAGCAAGAAAACATTTGAGTAACATATGTCCACCTTATAGACATTAGCTGCACTTACATTTTGCTGGTGTTCTTAAATTTCAGCACCAGTAGTATTATTGATATTATTGGAAAACTAGTTAGCCTGGCGCTCTGACATCAGGATAGCATTAAGCCTGGGGACTGACTCAGCTGCACATCCTTGTAATATTAATACAAATTTTAAACAACAAATCACCCTAGGCTCTTTGACATTTAAAAACTGCTAAAATACAGATTATCCCTTTATGTACCTGGCAGATTCTGCCGACATTACCAGCTGCATCATACATTATTTATCTCATAGCTGAGTGACAGTGGTGGCATTTTATAAAAGAGCCAGTGTTGCATTTAACTTGTTTACTTGGTCACTGCTTCTCCTGTAATGGATTCTGGTTTACAATCGCTCAGCCCCATGCTGGCATTAAATTAAGCAAACCAAGCTTTTTCATCAAATAGAGTATAATCAAGGTCAACCTCCACTGACATATTAACAAGCACAGTGATGAACTGCGGAGTTAACGCTGAGCCATAACTCCACAGACATGATTCAACATAAATATATATAGTATGTTGAACCTTGCTAGCGTGAATAGGTCTTCAATGAACTTTCATAACTTTCTGATAGTTAAAGGATTCCACAGACAGACAGAGAGATTGTAGTGCTGACTGTGTGGGATTTGAATAATAGTATTTCATATGATGAGCACCACTAACCACAAGACGCGCTGCAATTGCTGAGATGCTGTCAGCAAGTCTTGTCACCAGAATGTAATTCTGATATAGATGAAGAGGTCCAAATGTAGAGAAGACAGCCCAAGACTGATAAACATATGTATCATAACAACATACTAGGACAAACTTGACAGAAGGAAGAACTGACCTCCATGCAGCTTTTGGAGCTCTCAAAACCCCTATCAAAGAGCAAGTCGCAGATCAGAAAATATGATTCACATTTAACCCTCCATTTAGCCTTTAAGTCCCTAGGAATGAGAAAAAAACTGTTGAGATGTTATCTGCAAGTTACACTGGGTAACCAAACAAGCACAGAAACACTTTTTAGCAGATAGTACTGGTATCTGCAGGCCTCAATATTACAACAAACTTAGTACTTATATGATTAACTTCCATAAGTCTTCTATTTATCCAGTCACCTATTTGGAAAAATAAATGGCAATTCTGACCTTAAGTTTCATTGGCTAACCATGATCAAGACCTCTTCAGGCATGGATGATCAAGTCAGAATGGTCAAGGCCAAACACATCCTTAGCTAGCAACTCAACAATCCAGACTGTCAGCAGAGAAGGTGTTGTGATCCAGTGGGCGTGTCTCCAGTGAGGCAATAATCTCGATAAACTCAATAATCGATAAACTCAATAATCACCAGTATATATAATCACCAGTATATATTTCACCTGGGGCGCTCCACTCAGTACCAGATTGTTGTTCTCTGTATGGTAATGCTCTCAGGCTTCTTATTAGACCTTCCAGTCCAAGTTTGTGTAGAAAGTAATTTGCTTTTCCTTTTTTTTTTTTTTTTTTACCAGAAATCCATCTGTCCATTGACCTGTCTGTTTCCTGGATTGTCTGTTTGTTGGTTCCTGCTCACTGGCTCACCATCTACTCTCCTGATTCATCATCTTAAATAAAGACTGAACGTTTACTGGTGTCCACTCTTGGATCCTGCTTTACACCTGGAGACCTAACAGAAGGATAAGAACAATATTTCTGCCACAGAGCATATGTATACATTTAAAACATGCTATATTATCATTATTATAGCAAATGCTTATACTATGGTGTCCAGGCTCTGACCGTGTAGCCAATAGTTTTGTACTTCCAACCCCTGAGGGCCACACTCTGCATATTTAGATGTTCAGATGTAAATCGGCCATTCTGGAACAGAGAAACATCTAGAACATGCAGGACAACATCCCTTGAGGACTAGAGTTAGGAGACAGTTGTGGGAATAAACCCACTTTCCCTTTTTAAGAACTGTCAAGGACACTTATAGAATCAAAGATGGCAAAACACTGTGACAGCAGAGCCAGAGGTAGGATATACCCTTTATTTGAGCAGGAGTGTGCTTGACAGTTGTTCATTGGTTGGCAAGGTAGTGATGAGCACTGTTTGCTCCTTTAAATAGACAAATGAACTCAAGGCTGTCATTCTAATGTGTCATGTAGACAGAAGTTGGTGACCACAAACAGATCTCAAGTTAGTGGAAAATGAGTGGATAGGTGTATGAAGTGGCATTTTAAGTATTGTTCCAATGGCTGTAAGATTTTCTTTTGCAGTACAAACATAAAGCCTTAATTCTGTGGTGGTTGTTTCAGAAACTGTTCCAATGTTGTTCTTATTGATACTTAATGTTGTGACTTTCCATTAGTGAACAATAAGTCATGGTAGTGGAAGATGCAGCCATTGGAATAATACTTAAAATGCCAATTCATACACCTATCCACTCATTTGTTGAAAATGTTTAATTAAACATTGATCTATTGCAATAGATCAATATGTCCAGCCACACTGGATCTAAAGTAAACTGAGTATCTACGTTCCATCCTAAGAAAACATGTGAACAGTAAATCCAACTAAACAAACTGTTGCAATTATAATCTTGTTATATTCTGGTTTAATCCAGTCTGTTAAAATCAATTTGTAATGCAATTCATTCAGTGTCAGACCAGTTAATTGTAATTTTATTTAATGTTAATTCATGGAAAGCAGCCTATCTATCTTTTGATCTACCTATCGATCGATCGATCGATCGATCGATCTATTTGTTCTCTGAAAATACTTAATAAACTGAATTTGCTGGATTTGTTGTTTGTTGTATACTGCTAGACAGGAACCTAGGTTTTGCCAAATCTATAGATTGGATAGAATTTTCTCTTCAATATCCCATCCTGAGCACAGAAGGGGATAAAACACAACAATGGAAACAAAAACACCTCCACCAAACAGTTCTAGCAAAACCAGGTTCATTTACTGTGAGCATCCACTTCAGTTGGTTGGGGAGGTGAGAGGACAGCTGTGAATGTAGTTTAGATAGTTTAAGAAAAGTCACGAAGACAATTTGCCATGACATCGCTCCTTGATAGTAGTTCTTTCCCCCAAAGAAAATGCAGAGGAACTCTGGAAGAACCCCCAAAGTCAGTCATTCTTCAGGCCAGATAAAACATTTTCACCCCTGTTCAGTCACTAAAAGAAAAAAAAAACTACCTTAATGGGCCTCTAAGCAAATTTATACTTCCTTCCTACTCTGAAATAAAACATAATTTCTTTTCCTTCTCTCCTGCCTTCCAAGAGTCTTGGTTTGCTCATCACAAAACTGACACCACCTAACATTTCAATAATCTTGTGCAGTGACTAAAGAGCTGTTTAAATAATCTCTGGAAATTTGTGAAAATGTCCTTTTAACAGCATTCAAATGATTTTCTCATTATTCCTCATATTACTCAGAATACTCGGGTGCAATAAGTACCTGAGAAAGTCATTTCATGAAAGCAGTTTGCCAATTTTTGACAGTTTGGTATTTTATTTTGTAGTTCCCCATGTAATTCATAGCATTTGCACCTATTATTGGTTAATCTTTTAAACTCCAAAAATTGTCTTTTAGAATCTACTTTGGAATGAGGATGGGAAGGAGGAAATTAGTGTACATGCTTTTGATAAAATTAGAAGAGCAGGAGAGACCAGAGCTGCTGCAGACAATGAACACAGAATAGTAAGTTTGGATTGGTTGAAACCGCTCCAAACTGGATTCCTTTATTATCATTAAAAAAGCACTCAGAGAAGTCTATTATCTCTTACTTTTGCTTTTACTGTTAACTTCTCCTCTAAAAAATTCTTCTCTTCAAAGGCTTTCCTTTATGAATATTGAGTCTTTTTTCATTGTGTTGTATTTTTCATATATTTTGTGTTACATGTTTAATGCACACTCAGTACTTTTGTTCACTCAGAATTTTTCAGCATTGACTAATTTTAGCTAATTCTCTGAAACCAGTCAAAAGTAACAACCAATTAAAAAAAAACTGCAAGATAACATTTTGTTTTTCTTCTGGGTTGGGTGGCCAGTGTCCAGATTGATAAAAGCCAATTTTAACATCACTCTTCTTCTTCAAGCCACAAGAGAAAACTAAATGACTAAAAGAGCAACCCCATTTATAAAAGCAGCAAAAGTGTATAAGCAGCACTGGAGCAACTAACCAGGAAGGAAACAACTTCTGTTTCCCAGATAATAACTTGCTTTGGTGTGAAATGTGCAAATGAATACGAGAGTGGCAATGAAAGATCTAGAAAAGATGCTGTCAGTAAAACACAATCTGTCTTCACATGAGCTGAAAGGCCACAAAGTAAGAAAAGCCACCATTGCAATTTGTAGCTTCACGTGAGAAAAAAAAAGTCTTAATTTCTGGAGATGCTCCCTGCGGTCTGATGAGACAAAATTTCAACTTTTTTATCTCAATAACCACATTTATGCTGGGAGGAAAAGCAGAGACACTTGACAGCCTCAGAACACCATCCCAGCCATGAAATCTGGGGGTGACAGTGTCATGACATGGGGCTGGTTTTAGAAAAACTGGTGTATGTTACCCATGGTGTCAGGTTAGGTTAGGCAACATCTGCTCTCAGCAGGTGCAAATCCTACAACTAAACATTTTTTAAAAATGGATTCAGTTTACCAGCTTAAGTTTTTTTCCTCAAAAATCCACCTTCATATGAAGCATCTACAGTAGCTTTTAGTTAGCTACTACTGCTACTTATTTTTGGATCCTATACTGTACTGTCAACAAAAAAAATAAAATAAAAAATAAGAAGGCCTTTATTCTGGGGAGGTAATTGCATACTGACAGCTTTTTTTCACTTTATACTGACATTAACTGAAATATATTGCTCATTTTATATTGACAGAAATTCATATCTTTGATTTTTTTTCCTTCTGCTGCTTTTTTCTATGAAAACATTGGACCTCATTCATGAACCGTTCATAAACCAGAGAGTATATGCATATAAATCAGCTTATTACTAAAAACCTAATCTTTATTCATGAATGCCTAGTAAAACTTGGATTTGATTGTAAGTGTGTGTCTTAATGAGAACCACTGAAGACAGCACTTTATCAGGAATCATCCCTGACGGAGATAGCAACATGTGTCCGCAGGAGTCAACGGCAAACTCAAAGGAAACACTTATATTATGTATTAGATCGCTTCACTTTGTAGGAGCCAGTGGATGTATTGCTTTTGACACACATTTTAAGAAACAAAAGGAATAAAATTTTAAGCATAATAATTTCCCTAGTTTGGGTTATTTAAAGTTTTTTGGTCCACAAAATGTGTACTCTTACTCTGTAGTGCCATTAAATCTTTAGACAAAGGTAATATTTATTTATTTTTCTTTTTGTAAACTGGAAGCATCCAAGCAATGGCAACCTGTCCAGGGTGCATGGATGTAACTTTGGTTTGAAAAGTGAGGGACTAGGGGGGTGGGGGGTGGAGAGTTGGGGTCTTCTGGCTGAGGAAAAAACGTGACTTCATTTCATGCATTTCTACATATATTGGGACTATAGTGACACAAAATCAACAAAATAATTAAGCTGGACATATTCATGTAGCTGTCAGAAAGAATGGTTCCTAAATAATTTATGAGAGGAAACTGTACTGCAAGCTGTATTATTAAATGGACAGGCAATCAACCAAGACTGAAGGGAATCCTTTTATGAAGTTATAAATCTTCACATTTTGTTTTGCATTTTTGTGTTTGATCAGAGTTAAAAATGTAAGATAGTTCCAGTGGGGTTTTTTTTTTTCATTTATTTTCTACAACTTTGTGCAAGAAAGAGTTAATGGAACTTTGTGTTTCTGTATTTTGATCCAGGTCCTCCTCATCTGTCTTAGAAAACACAAAAGCATCAACACTAAAAAGAGAACAGGAGCCATAAATCATGTTTGAAACATTGTTAGTGTAGGCCTATTTTTTTTCTTTCATTGAGCTTTATATTTTCATCAGTCATGTCTTCATTTATTATGGAAACTTCTGACTTTCACTGTCAACAAATCAAAATCATATTTCGCCAGCAGATAACCTCCCTGCAGATCAGAGTTTCTGCTGCTGTCTCACCTTTGTTTCTATTTCACAGGACAAGTCTCATACAAAATTCATATGGAATATTACAAATGTCAGCACTTATATTTTCATTATAAAAATGTTCATAAAATATAAAAGTATTCAAGTGCAAGTGGGGAGTTTTATATTTCTATTTGAGTCCTGCAATTCAGCATAAATTTGAAGGGTCTATGTCACATGGTTATAAAGCAACTGAAAAAAAAGGAAAACTAATAAGCAATTTTTCCCCATATAAAAATATTTTAAAAAGTCAAAAGAGTTGTGTGTGTGTTGCCAGTGAATATTATGCCTATGCCAGTATGCCAGGGTGTACCTGTGTTTCATTCATAGAGAGCTGGGATAGGCTCCAGCAGATTTCTGTGACCCTAAACAGAA
The DNA here is from genome assembly GCA_028564865.1 of Zenarchopterus dispar. Lineage (NCBI taxonomy): Eukaryota > Metazoa > Chordata > Actinopteri > Beloniformes > Zenarchopteridae > Zenarchopterus > Zenarchopterus dispar. The sequence goes on from JAOWBL010021271.1 coordinate 27,725, forward strand.
ATATGCAGGTATAGATAAAGGATATGAAGGATGGATGGAAACTGGAGGCAATTCTTGTCTCAGCTGGTTTGTGCTTCCTCACCTGTAGCTCCTGAACCCATAGCACATTAATCCATTTTATTCAACTCAGCCACATTTTCAGAAACACAATCTGAAATTTAAATATATATATTGCTATATATTGCTATATTGCTCATTTAAATATATAAAATTTGCATCAGTTAAGATATATTACTAACATTATCTCATGTACCATTAATATTTTCATGAATGTTGGAACATACATAAATTTGAGTTGGCAAACAGCTGATGAACAAGAGTAACCACAATGAGTATTTGCAACAACAGATTTCTTCATGAGTGCTGCAATTTCAACAGTTTTTAAAAATACTCCACCAGAGAAAATAAAATGTTGGACTTGTACAAAACAAACATCAAATATGCATTTAGTTCCTCTGCATGACCTGTTTTCAGCAAGGCAGTTCATAATCAGTTTTTTTTTTCTCTCACCCATCTATGAACCAGCAACCTGTACCAAAAGATCTGTGAGAAGGTTGTCACAGGATGCTGAAGAAACTTGGTGGGGATGTTTTTAAGCTACAGACACTCAGTCTGCACTTTGTGTGTCACATTGAGATGGCATCAATGCTATGACTGGGTGCAACTGAATGTGAGGGGCTTTGCAAAAAAAAAAAAAAAAAAAAAAACCCTGACTCACCAGTGACTTGAAAGATGTGTTCAACAAGAAAAAAGAAAAAAAAAACTTCAAGGAGAGAGACAGGGGATTGTTGAGTAGTGTACAAAACCAGCTTAAAGCCAAGATTAGAGAGAAAAAGAAGATGTGCAGTATAAAGCTGGAGAGAAAACCCCAGCAGAACAATGGAAGAGATGTGTGGTCAAGGTTGAAAAAGATTACTGGCTTCAAGAAGAACAGATGGCAAAACGGGAGAGAGCCAGTGAAATGAACATGTTCTTCAATAGGTGCAGTTCAGAAACTAGTTTCCAAACAGACATTTCAACCTCCCTTCACCCACGGCCTCTTTGTCACACCTTAGCTGTCTCATCTTCCACCTTCGTCATGGATGTGAGTGCTGTTCCATCATTGTCTCCAGCCACACTGGGAGAAGCAGGTGCCACCTCCTCCCTCCTCCCTGTCTGTCTCTAGCAGTCAGATAAAAAAAGACAGCAGGAGAGACTAAAACAAGAGCAAGGCTGGAGGTTCAGGTGGTGTTAGCCACAGAGAGCTAAAGGTCTGTGTGGACCAGCTATGAGGATTCTACAGCACATCTACACCTCAGTCAGGAGGTAGTTTCAGTGTTGTGGAAGACATACTGACTTGACCCAGAAGTAAAAAAAATGTCATCCATCTGCCTGTAATGACTGTCACCCTGTTGTCATCAGATCACACATCATAAAAGTCCTGGAGAGACTTTTATTGGCCCAGCTGAGAAAGCAAATAAACACCTTTCAGGACCCACTGCAATTTGCATATCATCATGGAGTTGAAGAGGCCATTACACATCTGCTTCAACAAACGCATTGCCATCTGAGTAAAGCAGGGAGCATCTTGAAGATCATGTTCAATTTCTACAGTGTATCTGTCTTACTTGTAAGACTTGTAAGAAACTGAAGTTCACTCTGTACGCCTCAGATTTCCAATAGTCCTCCTATCTGCAGAAATATTCAGATTACTGCAGTCGTGGGGTGTATAAGTGGAGGACGGGAGACTAGGGCCTTTCAGACTAGATAGTTTTAGGAGCATAGTTGTAGGTGTAATTTCCAGTGGTGACAAGGGGGCATGCCCCTCCACTCTTGTGTCCTTCCCACTTTCAAGTTGGTTTATATATTTTGTAAGTCATAATTACCGGCAGAATACAGGACAGAGTGGGACAGACTACACATGTGAACGGAGTTATACGCATTCTTGCAGGGTTATTGTAAGATATCGGTGCAAATGTCTGAAGCTACTCTGTCAGTGAATAGTGGCATAGCGTTGGTTAGTGAAGTGAGTTTTAGGTTGGGTATTTACCAGACATTCGCTATGGACCTGAAAAATGTCATTTAGGGACCATCAATAAACCCAATTGAATGAAATAATGCAGATTTTTATTTTCAATATCGTCCACACCCTCCTACCAAGTCACTCTAAACCCAAGCTGAATTGTTGTATTAAAGGAGTGATGTTAAACATATATTTTGTTTTGTATTTGAGGACTCTTTCAAATTTCTAAAATATTTTTGTTTGGGATAAACTGTTTGTCATTGACTTCTACAGGGGTTTATAATCACGTGACCTAGACATTTCAAATTTATGCCAAATAGCAGGAGTCAAATAGAAATATGATACACCTCATTATTTTCTGTTTGAATACTTTTCATATTATATATTATTCTTTATATTAAGAAAATACATGCTGACTGTTTTTTCTGGGCTTTTTTTCAAAATTTTGATTTGTGTATAAAAATATTGTCCGGGTAAATAGAAACAAAGGACACAGAAACAGAAAGTCTGATCTGCACTAATGATGTGATTTTTATTAATAGACAGTGAAAGTAAGAACTTTATGTCAGAAGTGAACAGAGGATTAATGAAAATATAAAGTTAAATTAATGAAAAAATAAGCCTACACTAACAATATTTTAGATATGTTTCATGGCTCCTGTTTTCCTTCAGTATTTAGGTTTTTTCATGTTTAATGTCAGAAGACAGATGAGGAAGAGCTGGATCAAAACATAGAGCTTGAGACAATCAGAAGTGCAAAGTTACATTAACTCTTTCATGCACAAAGTTATAGAAATAAATGGAAAAAACTGTGGAACTGGCTCACATTATTTCAAAACTGATCACACACACAAAATGCAAAAAAATTTGTTGGGTAAATTCTTAGTCGACTGACCTTCCATTTAATAATACAGAATGTAAAACGGTTTTTTTCTCATAAATATTTTAGAACCATGCTCTCTGACAGAATATATGAATACCTCCAGCTTAATTATTTTGTTTATGTAGTGTCACTATATAGATGCAACAAATGTAGAAATACAGGAAATATCACCACTTTTGTTTTTCTCTGCCAGAGGACCCCCCCCCGCCCCCCCCTCCCCCCCTCCCCCCCCCCCCCCCCCCCCCGCTATCCTCCTAACAGAAGGTGAACGGAGAATAATGGCAAGAAATGAATCTCTCAGAAAAAGGCAGTGTTGATACTCCTTTAGTTTTTAGATCAACAGACAGAAGTACAGTTCCACAGAGAAATGAGTTTAACAAACTTAATTAGCAAATTATGTGGAAAATAACATTGCAAAAACTTGCAAACAATGGTAAATTGAAAAAGACAATAATGTTTATGTTGTTATATTTAAAACGCTACTGCAGGGAGCAGTCCACCATCTGTTTAGGGTTCAGGACAAAGCTGATGACTGGTGGAAAACTTTTACTGATGAGCATTCGATAGAAAACTGCTTCATGTCCAGAGAAACTTTTCAGTACATCTGTCTCCACATAAATCCTGCACTAGAGAGAATGGACACAAATTATTATCTCTCAGTGCCCCTTGACAAGAGAGTTTTTGTCGTTTTATGTCGACTTGCTACCAACTCAGAGTATAGGAATATAGGGCATCTGTTTGGAGGTGGTGTGGCAACTGCCTGTGACTGTGTGAGGGAGTTCTGTTCATCTGGGGAAGAAATCTTGTTTCCCAAAGTCATCAGCATGCTAGATGCGGAGAAGCTTAAAGAACCATCTCTGTTTTCTGAGCAAAGGTGGGGGTTGCAACAGTGTGTCGGAGCTGTTGAGGGCTTTCACATCTCTATTTTGGCCCCACGGGAGTACCACACCAAGTATTTCAATCGCAAGAGATGGTATTCCATCATCCCACATTCAGTGGTTGATGGGAGAGGTTTGTTCTGGCATGTTAACACTGGGCAAACTGGCAGCATGATGCCAGAGTTGTACGTCTGTCTGCACTGTGGGAACTGGCTGAGAGAGGGAAGATATATGCACAGCATCATGACAGCATCCACGAACAAGATGCAGGCTATCCACTGACAAGCGGGCTCAGTCAAAAACCAGGTAGAACCCACTGAAAGTCTATTTGTGCAAAAATGTGGAGGTTGAAGAAAATTGAAGAAACACTATAATGAAACCTATGAACAAACCCACTTGGGATCTGTCTTTTCAGCCCATATTTAAACCAGAGTGGGGCCTACGTATAAATCACAGCTGGGAATTGTGTTTAGGCATGAAGATTAACATTTTGATGTTGCTATTAAATGTAATGATAATCCTTGTGCATCCATGCCATAGTATGTGTTTGAACATTTATTCAAAACTTTTTGTAAATAGTAGGCGTCAAAATGGTTAAAAATTTGAGATGCTTTTGCTTCACTGTAGTCCATCAGAGCAGGGGAGTGGGCTGAACTTTGCCTACAGCCCAGCTGGGTGGTAAAATTACAGACTAAATCAATATACTGAGAGATAAACAATACAGAAACATTTAATGCTGTATTTGTTAGGTTCTGTTAATTCAATTTCAGTATTGTGTGATGATTTAATATTAACCCTGCTGCAGTCATTTTTGTCACATTGATTTAATTTGAAAATGCAAATTAATGTGTTCATTTACACAGAATACTAATTGTTTGATTTTACGTGCTGCAGTCTGTTGCACAGCATACTTGTAATTGCATGACAGTACATTGTTAGCCTCTGGCAATTTCTCCTCTCCCGACCTCTCCGGGTGTAGGGAGGATTTATCAAATGTGTCATCAACAGAAGCATCTTGGCTCGCTTTAAACCTGTGTGTTTGTGTGTGTTTCAGACATGTTTACTTTTCCCGAGGCAGACAGAGCAGAACCCCTGCAGACCCATATGGCCTGGCATATGGCTCACTCTCCTGCCCACTTTGCTAACTTGCAGCACACACACAGACATACACCCAAGTAATTTAAATTATATAGCTGTAATGCAGCCACACAGGACACTGTTGCATGACACCCTGTTCTGCAATGAATCCTGCCCTGGAGTATTTGGACTTCGTGGGTGTTCAGAGCATTCCCTCCCTATTTTTTTCTTTCAAAAGGGATGAAACGATTACTTTTATCTCTCTCTCTCTCATCGATTCAGGTAGATCTATCATTGACTTTGGATTGCTCTCTGCAATTTGATCTCTAAGCTGCCTCTTCTTCAAGTTCTGCATATCTAGCGAGTCTGTGGGACTTTGATGAATCTTTGGCAGCCTTGTAGGCATAGTAACTGTTGCTAGGAAGTTTCTCTGGATAGACTTTAAAAGGAAGCTAAAAATGGGCATGCAGGGCTACTGACTTCAGAACACACACCCCATAATATAAATGTAGTTTCTGACTTTCATTCATTACTCTGTATGGTGCAAATGCTCTCTCTGTTTCAATTCAGGAACAAGTCCTTTGATGGGTGTCATGCATACACAAATCCTTCTGCTTGAGCTATTAAATGTATTTGGTATAATGACACTCACACCTCATCATTAGGGAATTGTAAGCTTATTCTTAGTCAAACTAATACTTAAAAAGTAATTTGTGTGTTATATCCTGTGATGTGCTCTGTCTTTCACCTCTCTGATCCTACACCTCTCCCATCATTCGCTGTCAGATACTAGTTGCAGTTATCTGCTCTAGTTTACTGACCGTCTTCTGAATTCCCTCCATTCATTTTTTTCAAATTATACCTGATGACATCATTTTCCATTTAAATAATGCATTTTTCTCATCTCATTAATTGTTTTCTTTTTTCTGCTCATGGTACCCCTAGAATCTGAAATAAAGTGTTCAAAAATTATTATTTGCAATATGCTGGTGTGGACTTCCCTTTCAACCTACATCCAAAAGGCATCATTAATTTTTAACTGTTGGGTGAGGTTCAAGCTTACAAACAGTTCACATCATATGCAAATCACTGCCTGATGACTCCCTGATTACTTCTGCGGGTTGTTTATACACACACACACATAAATATATATAACTGTGTGTGTGTGTGTGTGTATA
>JAOWBL010021281.1:0-33737 GCA_028564865.1 Zenarchopterus dispar
CCATCTCACTCAAGCTTTCTCCCAGCCAGCATTTTTTGTTGTTGTTGTTTTATAGTTTGGCGAAGGGAAGGTTGCCAAACTACTTTTTACATGAAGACATATGTAAAAAGTAGTTTACATACTTTTTACATATGTATGTAAACTACTTACATACATATGTGAGCAAGTCAAAGGTAAGAATAAAAGCATTTCCCAGCTCTGTGATGCAGTGAATCCAACATGACGAGGAGTTGCAGTTGGAGATAAAGATGTCTGGATATTTCTGCTCTGATGTGGGTCTCTAACAGAACAAAGTACTGCAAATTTGAGTGGCGTATTTTCTGAGCCATCCCACCACAAAGTGACAGCATTGTCAGTTTTTATCTTAGTTACCGAGGGATCAGTCCAAATCCCCGAAAACAAAAAGCTCTTCTGAAAAATAGAAAGTAGAAGTTCTTAGTTTCCTTTCAAGGCGTTTCTGTGAGACAATATAGTATGAACTTAGACTGGGATAATTATTTATTTGTGATACCTTATCTGATGTAGAGACTTTTTCCACAATGGGCAAAAGATTATTGTGGAACATGCCTTCAGATCTCAAACTGAAAGAGGACGGCTTTTACAAATGACATAATTGACTGTTTTCAGGATTTGTATCTTATTTTAGCTTTTTTTTTACCTTGTGTTGTGTCAGCACTTCTTTTTTTTTTTTTTACATTTTACTACAAGCATGTGTAATAAAGCCTGACTCATCTACTGGTGAGAGGTTGATATTGTGATTAAACAGGATTTTCTATTTAACCAGGAATTTTATTTTAAATTAAAATACTCTGCATAATTGCGTGACCAATGCAATTTTTGGCTCCTCTCTACTTTAAAAGTGTTTCTGTTGAACATCTGCAGCATTTACTGTGCACTGCGTTCATCCACGGTGTCATCATTACAGGCGCTCAGCTGCAGTTGTCCATCGTCCTCTGATGCCCACTAAACATTCATTTGTATGCATACGGCAGTGTAGTTAGGGACTCTGGCACTATTTAGAACAACATTTTTTATGGAAGTGCCAATCGGTCATGCTGTGCTCTCTCAGAGATGTGATAGACTGAAAAAGAGGATAACGAGGATGGGTGTGTACAGACAGGGTAACAGAAATGGGTGGAGAGTGGGACTGGAAAAGCTTTTTGGAGATGAAATGAAGAACTCAGATGCTTCACTATGTTCTTTGCCATCTTCCTCAAGAAACTGTTGACAAGAGAACTGCTGGCCTGTAAATGTTGGGAGGCAGGTTTTTCCCAGCACATTTTTGATCAAGACATATTTGTTGTTCACTTAAAAATTGCTTAAGTATTTACAGATGCTACCTCAAGACCTTTGAGATTTGTCTGTTGCTGGGCTCATGAGGGTGCACAGGAACTCGTATCTCAGTGTCCCATCAGGTCACTTATCTGAGGTTGACCAAAAAAACTGAGACCCTGATTGTGAACTTTTTGCCTTCTGGCTGGTTCTAACAAAGTTCTCCTGCCATCAAAAGTGTTTGATGTCTTTGTTAATGGCAAGACTTCCTTGATTATTTAAAACATAAAATTAAAATATTAGCACAAACAACAAGACGTTAGAGAGTTCCTGGTTTGTCTACAGGAAGGAAGGCAGGAGAGGAGACATCACAGGAAATGACTTAAACAGACTATTTTTGACTCAAAGACCAAGAGGCATCCTGAAAGTTTAGGGCATTTGTTCATGTTAGAATTCAACTATTCAAATTTTAATATGAGAATGTTTAACTTGCAGATGACTAGCTAAGTCAGAGTATTAAAAAATCTATTAGCAACATTAGTTGTGTACAGGAAACGTGAGCAATGATTTGCACTTGAATTGTGAACAAAATGGGCTGATTAATATGATTGAGCTATTCAGTTTTACACCAAGATTGCACATTTGGGAAAACCCATCAATTACCAATCGGCAAACATTCAGAGGTTTCACCAGCTCACAACTGGTATCACTCTGCTTTGTTCTGGACTTGATTGCAGTCATTAACTCTTAGCAGTTTCAGCATTTTACATCCTTAAGTTTTAAACATTAGGACAGAGCATAAATCACCCTTTACAAGTGCTTTGTTAAGTAAAGATTTAAACATTTTAAATATGTGAGTGCACAACTCAAGCACGTATTGCAGCACAATCAGTTTTAGAGCTGATAGTGTTGCTGGAATGAATGATAAGAGTCTCCAACAGAAAAAAACGGCGGTTCAGCTTTGAAGTCAAAGTCACTCTCTTTGTTTTAGTTAATTCCTCTTTTTCTTCATTCATATGAGGCATGGGGTGTTTTTTAAAGCAGCAGCTCTGACTGGCTGGTGCAGTCCAATTATCTGGGGAAGCTGTAATGATGTGCAAAGACAGTGAAGACAGTGCCAGGCTGCCATAGTTAATAAATAAGAGACTTCCCTCTTATGTGACCTGCCTGATGGCTGGCGCATGCTTTGATAGAAGATAAATAATACAGACAGCAATGGGTCACCCTCCAGGTGTCAAGTGATGCAGCTCATTAGCGAGTTAAAAACAAATAACTCGGAAAACTTACAGGTCTGCATGAATACAATTTGCCACATCTCTGTGTATTTTGTTAAAGAACAAATCTCTCTTCTTTAGAGGGCTTACGTGCCATTTCCCCTGTTCTGAAACTGCAACAAACATTGAGGAAGAGGTCATAATTTCCATGTAAATTACTTTTTAGTTCACCGCCAAGTTGGAAGATGTTGGCTCGGCTAGATTCGATTCCTTCTCCAAAGTCTAATCCTCAAATTATCTCTCACTCAGCAATTCCTTCTCCCCTCTCGTCTTCCTTTTCTACACCACTTTTCTCCCTCTTCACTTCCTGCTTTCAGCTTAATTTGCCCCTCATTTTCCTCAACCCCTCCCACCGGAAAGTCAATTAGCAGCAATTCTTGTGGAGGATGGAAGAAATCCCAGGCTTAGTAAAGGTGCTTTAAAGAGGATGTGTCATGGGGTAAAAAAAAAAAAAAGAAAAAAAAAAACACCTTTTCTGGGGTTCATAGTATTTATTTATGTCTAAAGAAACAATTACACAAAGAAACAACATAGCCTGTCACTTTGTTTAGGTTGGCCCACATCAGAAAAATCTGCAGGTTATTGTGACATCACAGGCCTAGATCAGAGTAGAATTATCCAAACTCCCCATTTTTACTTACAAACTTTACATTGTTCTGCACTTGATCTTCATCTGATAGGTAGCAAACAGCTGTCACATAAAGTTTAAAAGAGAAGAGGCAGAGAGTGGGCCCACCCATTAAAACCAGGTGCTATAATCAGAGCTGTTAAAACTTAATTAAAAAAAGGGAGCTTTTTTTCTGCATCTATGTGGTATTTTGATTGAAATGTGTCAACTTTTGAAGAAAGATCATATTATAACTTCCCCAAAGAGCAACAAAAGTCCACTTTCAGGGTGAGAAGGTTTTGGAAGCAGAGGGGAACTAATGCAAGACTTCAAACCAAAAGGCAACGCATTGTCACGGGTAAAACGGAAAAACCTTATTGTGTACTCTCTAATGAAATTACAGCATGTATAACCTCCAACCTCTTCACAGATACAGATATGTGGTGCCGCGGAACATGCTACAACTGTGACAAGTTAACAGGGGAGAGGCCAACCATTTTCTCTGACTCAGGTTCAAACTTTTACACATTACCGATGTTATGATAACTTTATAGATTTCTCTCAGACCGCATTCTCCAGAATCAATTAAAATATAGTCTCTAGTCCAGCAGGCTACTGTGTAAAATACACCTGTGCTTCACACTCCAGTTCTCAGTTACCGCTGCCCTGTCTTTTCGTAGTGGTCTACATGCTCCAAGACAACTGCTAATAATTAAAGTTAATTAGGTGTGATGGAGCAGGGAAATATCTAAAACATTTGGAGCACCAGTACCTGAAGCTCTGAACTTTGTCAATTGTTTCCACTGCACATTTTGTCTTCTCTTATGCAGCTTTGTCCCACACAGTAAGTTAATCTCACCTTCATTCTCACACACTACAGTCTCCTTTTTCTGGGAAAATCTTTTGTTTGCACCAAAGCGGTTGTAAAAGTGAATGATGGGCTACTGGCAGCTTAATGTATACCCTACTGTGACTGAGGAATGGAAAGATTGGAAGCCAGTCCAAGATGTGAGTAAGTGATCCACAATCATCTTTTAGAAAAGCAGCAATTTTAGCCATAATGCCAGAGGGCACCCATTTACTTGATTTTACAGTAAAGCCGTTTGAACTTCAGTAAAACTCTTCAGTTTTGGCCTTACAAACATTATACCTTTTGTGTTGTGTTCAGTTCCAATGTGAGTTGCAAGAATAAATAAAGTGTGTCAGTGTGATTTTGCTCCCGTATTTAACTTTAATCCACTCTTTTCTTGCCTCTGTGACATCCCTTTCACTTTCTCAAAAGTGCCATGATTATGTCTTTTTGTATTTTCTTTTCATGTAACCTCACACAGCTTCAGTAGTAACACATTTCTTTAAAGTTCTTTAACACATGTATTTATCAATGACATAGGGCAGGAGTACGCCCTACGAGTAGTTCAGAAGAAAGATAGCTTCTGAAAAGATGGAGGCAACCCAAGATGCTTTTCCAACTCTCAACCATTTTTAAAGGTAGAGTTAAAGAAAAAAAAGTTTTCATCCACAACTGTAGCTCCATAAACAGGAAACAGAGTCAGGGCAACCTGCCCCTCAAATGATAACAAACATTGCTCCAGCCAATCACCAACAGGGGGACGGTTTGTCCTCATGCACATTAATGGTGGGGCATGTTTTCCTGGGGGAGCACTGGGAGGAGGGGGAGGGATGAACTAGCTTTCTGTGTTCTGTTAATATTTTGCTCAAATATCAACAGACGTTACATTGTTCAGAAAACCCTTGCCCCAACTTTAATACCTCAGCATAACTAGATGAGTTAGATTCTGAAACCTAAACCAACAGGAAGTGACAGTGAAGAGAAACTGCAAATCTTACTCCATCATGTTTTTTTTTTTTTTTTTTAAATTTTGTTCATGCATTTGGACCAAAAAAGAGCCTTTTGATTTTTTTTCTTTTTCTTTTTTTTTTTTGAGTAACAGAAAGAGGGTTATGTGAAAAATATTGTTTTTACACCTCTAGCTGCAACGATCATTTAGATGCATCCTGAATATTTACTTATACGATCATCTACACTTTGATCATCTACCAGTTCGATTAAAGAAAATATTAAACAATAGTGCCGATGTCCTGATCCAATTTCCAAATGGTCAGTGTTGGGTGGAAATTAACTGATTTTTTTTTTAATTTTTACTTCACTAAATTACATTATTCATTCATTTATTGTCTGTCAGTAACCTTGTCTGTTAACAGTTACAGTTTATGTCAGATGGGGAGTGTGCGAAACCTTCAAACTAGAGGAGCAGTCGTTGCTATCGAGCCGATGTCAGCAGCTTTGCCGTTATATTTAACCAGTTTTAGACCCCTCTAGAGAATTCTGTCAAAAAAAGTCACGGGCAACAAATCAACCAACTTTTTTTCAGGTATCATTTGAGATTTTTGGGGACTCTAATGTTAAGGTTCGTATCGTTCTCACACTTCTCAGGAAGCAGCCTAAGCTGCTATGGACTCCTCCCCTGGAAAAATACACTCAGTTTTCCAGTTAAAATCACAGCAGGAAACGCTCATCTTACATCCACAAATCCGAAGCTAGCTGATCCTGCCCTGGCCCAGCGCCATTAGGTAATACATGTTAATTATTACTGTACAGTTGTAATGAATATGATAATTAGACTAAATATTCCCTGGTGCTGGACTGGTCTATAGCCGGGACAAAAGAGGAAGGTTGGAATTGTGACATGAAAAAAAAGAATCAGCCAAAGAAAGTTCATTTGAAATTCTAAACATATTTAGATTGTTTTTTGCTCCATACTTATCTCATGATCAACTTTAATTCTCTCAGATAGAGTATCCATTTTAATTATATACAAACTGTAAAACCAGTCCCTACTTTCCTTATTGAGGAACTGGCAACACTGGCGTATGGAAACGTAGCACAAACTTGAAACAGGTTTTTAGCATTTTAGAAATGTCTGGGACTTGGAAATATTTCAAATTGGACAGTAAATTCTTTTTACAAGATGGGAACTGGTTGGATGGAAAGAATAGAGCTGCTTTTCTTTAAATTTAATGTTTATTTTTTGTGGATTGCCAATGTATTGGATTGGGACTTGGTATCAGTCGATACTCAGTATCAGATGACTCATACTTAGGAGCATGAAAATGGGATCCAACATCCCTAAACAATAGGTTTATATAACTTGATATGGAAAGTGATAAGGTTTTATTGAAACAATAATTGATTTTGCTTATCGATCCTCCACTTTGATTCCCTTATCAATTCTAGGTTGAATCTTGGGAAATAAATGAATCTATATGGATTTTTAAATCTCATGACAGCAGCTTTACTAAAACAAATGCTGCTAAGAGATGAGTAATGTGTCACCTTTTCAGGTTAAAACATAATATTCAATTCAGCCACCAAGCAGAGCAGATGCACAATTACAAGCTGGTGACAAAATAAATTTCTTATACTTTGTCTCATTGTTGATTTGACATATACTTTTTCATCACCAGGCTGCACTGATCACAGTATTGATCAGTTTACAGGTCTATGATTCTGAACCAATTTTTGATTATCATCTCAACTAAAAACCTAAGAGTGAGAAAGGTACCAAAGGAATAAGTTCTTCTTTTATGCAAGCAAAAAATTTCATTTAATAAATAGATCTACTAAGACTGATTTAGCCTCAGATGACCCAACCATGTCTTCCAGCTGCATTTGTGATAATATACCAACTACCTACATCAAAGAAATGCATCATTACAAGATGCCAGAATTTGCAGAACGTGAGCTCCCTACATAAAACTGTAGAGGAATAATGAGATAAAACAGAACTACATTTATTGTGAGGAAAAAACAGGTTGAAAAATGGCACAGCAGATGTTAGAGAATCATATACCAGCTCAGAGGATTAGGTTTATTCTCAAAGGAGTTAAGGGCCAAGTTAATGATCTTTCACCACAGTTATTACAGGACTGTGTGGAGACAGTCAGTGTGAGGAAAACACTGTGGATTCAGTCTGTGAAGACTCTGCACTGGATTGGTTTTATGCAGAGACATGGTGATAGAATTCAAGAGTTTTTGATTTGATTGTTTTATAAACTTTCACCATAGACAGATGACATTAACGGATGCCCTCATACAGCTTACTAACTCTCTCCCCCACAAGCATGCTTAAATCAGAAAAGAAATGAAGAGGGGCTTGGCTGCAGACTGTAGAGAAATAAAGCTCCACACATGACCAGAAACATATCACCTCCATTATACCTTGTACCTTGCACTGTTACAGTTACTTTAGCCCAAACCACTGGTAATGGACAGGACCAGAAATGATGTAAACAGGAAGTTCTCAAAAGGTTACACTGTTTCATTTCACCAGAGCTCAGTTTAGCATTTATGGTCTTTGAAGGACATGCCTTCCAGGGCCATGGCTTCCAAAGGATGCAACCTCTGAGCTGGGACATAGCTATCACGGGTGTCATCACAAGAGTCATAGTGGAAAGTAAAATAAAGTTATTTGTGTGATAGAAATGTAATCATTTTTTCTGTGGACACATGAAAAAGAAAATGAGGGTACTGAACTGTTTCACTATATTTCAAAAGACCAGGAAAAACCAGGAAACTGGGAGAATTTGGAAGTTAAGCAGCACATATCAGAGGGGACCCACCTCTAATGTTGCTTGTAAATCTATCGATGTCATATTTGTGTAAGTGTAGCTTTTCAACTGCAGTTAGAGGCCACTTGCAGGAAGACAGCGAAAAGCACAAAAGGAGACAGAGACAGCGAGTCGGGGTCGGGAGGTTGGGGAATATTCTGAGATCCAATTCTGTTCCCAATATAACTGTGTGGCCCGACAGCTGCTATGTGCTGAGAAGCAGGTGGTCTGTTTTACATGTCGGAGTCGCAGTGGGACTCCGGAGTTCTCCTGCTGGTGGAGGCAACTTCAGCCAAATCTAATCATTGCATAAACAAGTGCAAAGATGACAGAAGACAGAAATCGCTGCTGGCTGTTAGTAAGACACAGCAGTGGCTTTTGATTCTCTTTTTTTTCCTTTATTTTATGATTGACTGATTAACAAATAAGTTTTTAAATCATGAAACCAGCTTTCCTCACTTTGACACATCTAGAATGAAACCATGCTATACTGCCAGGTCCAGGTCAGTGATGTACTGCTGGTTGATTCATTTCTCTTTGGGGACTAATAAAGTGTTTTGAATTGAATTATAATGCTGACTCCAATGTGTCATAGATGAGGAATGGTCAACAACACTGGTGGTCCATCTGCCTTTCAGATACAGAATCATGGAGTTTTAATATAAAGCAGTTTCTGCAGAGGCCTGGATACTTAACTAAAATTTTAAAAGTTATATAAAGGGACTTCCAAAGACACTAACAGCATACATGTAAAATAAATAGATAAACTAAAACAAGAGTACAAAAAAGTGTTTACAGATTTATTTTCCCCCTTCTATACAGTTTCTCCACAGAAATCTGTTCCTTCTTGAATCCCAAGAAATTCAGAACTGCCCAGCTTAATTTGATTGCAGGTTTGCTATGAAGTTCTGATTTGCATATTTTATTTACGTGACCATCCTCAGCAAAGAGAGCCCAAAGCTGCTGCATCCCAATAAGTGTAATCAAGCGTGGCCAGATTTTGGCCTCGTCACGCTTGCGAAGGTCTGTTGACAATCTCATCAGAAGAAATTGGAATAATGAGACCTTTGCAAATCCCAAGGCAGTATATATCTGGAGTTTGAGAAGTCATTGACTTTCTGTCTGGATACAAACAAGTTCTCACAGGTGGAATTTCAAAGTCAACATGATGTTTTTTTTTTTTTTTAATAAAATTTAAAAGAACAGGGTGGGTACTCTTGAGAACACAATTCAAAGCTTTCAGGCACACCTTGAAGTACTGTTCATGAAGAAGGAGACAGAAGCCTTGTTTGTAAGAGTGTAACTGGAAAAAACAACTTTTATAATTTAAGTTTGGTTGGTGCTGATCAAACATCAGAGCTGGCTAGAATGGGTCAGAATGACATGAAAGCTGCTTTTGATCTTTCACTCCTCAAACTCTTTTCCAAAACAAAAGTTTGTTGTCTGCTGCACGACCCAAATGAGAACAGAAGGCAATGATTTGCAACTCATTTAAGCCTTGTACTGAAAACAAAAATCCCTATCCCAACAATATGTTTCAAATAAACTGTAATAGTTGTGCTATGTTTACGGCTGTGTTGCGTCATCTTTTCTTTTAACGGGTGTTTGGAAACTGAAGAAACTGACTGCTGATGGCCTCAGGTGCCGACTGGACTGGACTTCAGAGAGGCCAGTTGGTTTATGGACTAGTACAGTCCAGTCTCAGAAAGCCTGTCAAATGTCATGTTGGACAACATGTCCAAAATTTGTCCATGTTGCAATCCATCTCTGTACATGACAGCAAATCCGAAGGTTGGTTGTTTTCTGTTGTGTAACTTTCACATTAAATGAGAGGAATAGCAACTTCTGACAACTCCAACATCTAAACATGTCATGATATTGATTTTTTATAGCTACCTATTTCATAAGTACACTCAACCATGTACATAGTTTACTTTAACAATTTGTATGTGAAAGGACTGTAAAAAGGAATTAAAAACCAAAAATTAAAAAAACAACAATGGGTTGAACTGAAAACATTGTTGAGAACAAGTCTCAAACAAACCGCCACTCCCACAACGATCTGTGGACTAGAACCTTCCAGCATTCATTTTATAACCTGTGGCCAAATGAAAGCTAGATAGAAGTGAAAAGTGGACGTCATGATGAAGGAAGACCTACAACGTTGACATGCTGAGGCATTCAACTAACTCTGCCTCTGTGACAGGAAATATGGTCTGAAGTTTGCATTGGATGATGAGGTAAACCAGCCCGAGACGTGATGAGCATGTGACTCAGCAAGTCTGGGAACACAGAACGAATGGCAACACAGAACGAGTGATGTCCTCGCATGCATGACTAAGCAAAAAAGGTGCATATGCTCGAAACCAACCGGGTTTAACACCCAGACCACGAAGAACACCAGAGCGAATGAGTTATTGACCTTGGCAATACGAACTGAAATAAACTCATATGACGGTGAGAAAAATCTTCTTTTCTGGGAATCACTTCAAATCTGCCAACTTTTATCAATTTAAAGTGTGCTGCACAGCCAAGGCGTCCAAGATACCGTCTTCCCTTTAACACCTAATGAACTCCAGCTTTCCTGTAGGTCATGTTAAAAAAAAAAAAAAACAACATTTTGAACAACAAACACTGACACTCAATTAAATTTAAATAAATATGTGAAAATGATAAACAGATAAATAATAATGAAATCATAATTTGAAAGTTATTTCAAGAAGTGACGTGATACATTTATATGACTTTCTATTAAATATGAATTTTGAATAAATCGAATATTATTCTCATTGGAGCACAATTAATTATCTATAAATAAGTAACCTTTTAGATCTTGGCTGTGTGTGTTTCTTTTCTTTTTTTCTTTTTAATATCACATAAATAACATTTCTAAATTCACCTAATATCTCCAAAACTCTAAACAACTGCCAGGTTTATGGATGGAGAGCATATTTAGTCTGACACTGATATGACTGGTGTTGGGTGACAGATGAATATGGAAACAAACAAACAAACGAAAAAAAACAAAACAACAACAACTTTGCAATATAAACAGAGTAAACCTGGTTTGATATAAAGAGAAATATAGCAGAAAATTTGGATGTTTACTTCAGTAAGTCTGGTGCTGAGCAGCTTTGTTGGTAAACTGATCAAAAGCCATGTTCACATCCTTCATTCGTGCTTGTAGTTTACTGACAAAAGTTTGCTGTTAACACACAGAAGGCTCGATGAAAAGTGCATGCAGCACAACCTCACATGCACTGAAAGTGTAATCACAAATCAATTTTAGATGATTTATGTGAAGAAAAAAAAAAAAAAAAGAGGACTGTTTTACAGGTTATTACCCAAAACTTTTCAACAATTGTTCTGACCTGGGAGCCGTCACCACATAAGTAACTCTTACCCTCTGAACAAATAATGGAGCTAAGCAGGACCCACTACCACCCACACACAAACACCACAGCAAGTGCTGAGGCGTGTGCCTGGCCACCCCCCACACCCCCACAGTCAGACCCTGACGGTAGCCTGCAGTCTGTCCACACTCCACTACTTTTAACTTATTTATAGCAGCTTGTTCCCAAGAGGCATAAAGTCATTGAAACCAAATGTGTTAGTGGGATGTTACTGGGAAGTGGGGCAGACAGCCCACCCGCTCTCCTCTTATATACACAAAGATTGTATAAAAGTAGTGGGATTTAGAGCAAACAGCTTTGGAAATCATTTTCCTGGGAGTTTAATTTTTGAATGAAAGAAAAAAAAAAACAGAGCTTTGTTTAGTCCCAACTTGTCAGTATACAACAAATTAAATTTACCAGCCTCAGTCTTGCATTGGTAAAACAGTAATAATACATATTTATATATATTTTTTCCAATGAACAAAAGTGAGGATTTTTTTTCTCCAAGACATACAACTAATTTTAAAAATATGGAAGAACTTGACTTTAATTTGCTGCAGTTTTGAAGCAGTAAGCTTGCAGCAGTCAAAGCTCGGCCCACTTCCCCGCCCACCACAGCCACACCAACAATCACAGTTAATGAGCAGTCACGACAAGGCAGTGAAACCAAACTCACCATGTTTTCTCTTTTTCTTTCCCACCTTTGAGTCTCACTCCTGTCTTTCCCTCCCTCCTCAGCTCCCGGTGAACTCTGCTAAAAGTCGACTTGTGTCAGGCAGATAAAAATGGAACTGAGTTGCTGCTAAGAAGCTGCATGAGGCCTTTACTGACCAAGTCAAAGTCAGACAGCCGCCTCTCTCTGTCTCTCCCCTCCCCTCTCGCCTTGTTCGCTTGTCAGCTTTTCCAATAACAAACCGCTCTCCGCCTCCTTTGGCCAAACCCCTAAGCAGTGAGCAGTTTCCTGGACGTTTGGAGGACTCCTGTGACCCTCCTCTCCCTTCTTTTCCTTTTTTTTTTTTTTTTCCTCAAACCCACGGCTGCTCTGCTGTTGAGCGTCTTGTTGCTCCAGCCTTCTGTCTACAAACTGCAGCCCTGCCTTCCTGCCAGATTTAGAACACATGTGGGCTCAAGATTTCAAGTTTAAAGAGGCGGGACCTGCTGGAGTGTTATGTTGCCATAGTGATCCCTCCTTTTTCAGGCCCTGAGCGGTGTTGCTACTGTGTTTTTATGAGCAAATACATGGGGTGGAGTCTGGATTTTTTTTATGAGTGAATAAACTGTGATTTCCTTGGGTCCATTTATGGGAGTAGTGAAAAATTTATAAATCAATAAGGCACATCTTCAGAAGCGAAAGCGTTGCTGGTGTTGTTGTGGACTTGTGAGATGAAGCTGCAGAGTCAAAAAGTTCAGAGATGTGGAAGATTGTTAAAAACAACAACAACAACAAAAAAAACAAAAAAACTTTTTTCCCTTGCTCATGGAAGCCATGAAGATCTAAGGATTCATGTCCATGGAAACATTTTTCACAATTTTTTCCTGCTTATGGAACCAAATATAACTATGCAGAGGAAGTCTGTCCTTTAACAATATTCGGCTGGATGTGCTTTGTCGGTGTGTATGAAAGGGGAAAGAATAAAGAAACAGCTTAAAGAATAACTGTCTAGACAAAGAAAGTGCTGTATAAATGTGTGCGTGAGAGGGTGAATGTGACTTTTAGTGTAAAAGCACTATATTAATGCAATCCATTTGCCACAGGGCATATGAAGGAAAGTTGGAGGAGAGGAACAGAATCCTCAAACCCACTTCCACACACTAATTTCCCACTTACGTCTTCCCCTCCATTCACTCATTGTTCACTTTCAGTTCATATCAATCTTTAGTTACATTTAGTTAGTCAACTCAGGCAATGACAAATACAAATATTTTATTATCTATACATGTATGGCAATCACATCATGTATGTGTCTCATGATTAAATATAAAGGTTGCGACCCTATTACTTCCAGCATGTCCGAGCCATATTGGAGTTTTTTGGAGTGATGAGCAAAAGCTTAATTCCATGTCCTGATAATTTGACTCAAAGCCAAAGGTGGATGCTGGGGTGGTGGTGGGGTTGTAGAACAGCTAAATAACCATCAAGTTACAACTTTAATGAGACCAGTGAACTAAAGGGTGCAGCTGACATGAACTATGTTGAGACGTCCATGTAACCAGTATCTGGATTGCATTATCTCACAGACGTAGCCAGGTTTTAGCAAAATATTTTCTTCAAGTTTACAATCATTTCACAACATTCATCCAGCAAATGTCCCTATGGTTGTTTTCAAAGCTGTATACCATGCAGATTGATGTTGCCAACGACTTGTGTGCAGTATGCAATATATGAACAAATGTACAATCTGCCATATGCAAAAACTATCTTGGACTGTGGAACCACGACAGTTGGAGACCACAGCAATGATGCTTTGCAGGTTACTACTAACTTCCAAACCCAGAAATTGTCTATGAATGCCTTCAAATACTGAAAATTACATAGACTTTATGGTGCCATATGCCGTACTAATGACAAACACAGTTAACTGAAACTCTTTGTTAAACTGTGACATCAGAGGTCTCAGAAAAAGTAATTACATGAAGGAATCAGAGGCACGCTTGATGGAAATGTAACTCATAGTGAACTGCACTGGTTCTGAGAAAAAGTAAGAACTTTATTTAGTACAACTAATGCAACAGGTCAGGATGCGTTCATCTTTGTCATTTGACAGTTTTGTTGTTTTTTTTAGAAAGCTATACTGTTGTTTGTGATAGTGTTGAAATCTGTGTTGTTGTTTTAATTTTAAAGATTTGATGACTCTAGAAGCCTTTATTAATTGTAGGAAGAAGGAGGAAAGAAGAACCAAAAGAGAGGAGGGAAACATCCAGCAAATGGCCACAGGTTGGGACTCGGACTTCAGGCGGCTCCTCGAGGTCTGACCAACAGGGTGAGTCAAACACCTTTTCAAATGTGTACCTGGTCATTTTTACGCATGGATTTATGTTTTCAGCACTAAATGTGGCTGTGGGATATCCTTTGAGTTTTATATGAACAGTTCTGATTTGTTAAAGAAAACATCAGGATGTCCAAGTAAACATGCAGTCCGGGTCATAATAAACAACTGTTACCCACAGCAAGAACAAAGAAGTCCTCTGACAGCTTTTCTTCTTCTAATATTCACTTTCTTCTGAGCTAATTTCTGTCTATTTGTACAGGCTTCGGTAAGTGGATCTATCCTCAAGCACGAAAGCACGCTTGTGTGAGCGCACGTGCCAGACAGCCAGCATGCGAGTGGAGGAGAAAAGGCTGGAGCGATTTAGGGAATGCAAATTCCTCTCCTCCACTTGAATGTTCTGCGGCCTGACAGCGAGGGAGGAAAAAAAGCCACACAAAGCTTCTCCTACAAAGCTCCACTTTCTTTTCTCTCCTCGTCCTCCCTCTCTTCACGGCCACACTGATCCCATTCTCTCTGCATGCTTGTTTGTGGTGAGACTGATTTTCCAGGTTAGCAGAATACTTTGTGCTTTGATGTGACGTCCCGCGGTTTCACAGTAGAATGCCTCTGAGAAGAAAAACCGAGGTGTTTCATTATTAAAGCAGGTTAAAATCGTTTTATGTGCCCAAGAAACAGATTCAGCTACAAATACATCCACAACCCAAATCCCCATTTCCTTTAAACCCAGGACATTCTGCAAGTCTCATTCAGATGTTTTATTTTCCCCTTTAACTCCTACATAAGCCAAGAAGAAAATGCAGCTACTGTCTCTCAGCAGGGAAGAAAAATAAAAAAAGAACAATGAGAATCATTGTCTAACAGGCACAGCGAGTCCTGAATCTTAAATGGGCAGCTGGGATGAAGATCAGGGGGAGCCTCTCTGTTGTCCCTGGAGCTCCATGTGATGATATTTTAATCAATGAATAAAAGGGGACACCCCCGACAGGCTTCTGGTAGAAACAGAGGGAACGCTGTGAGGCTCCGTCTGATTATCAGGCTTCATGAGCCAAGCCAGACGGTCATATGCAGACTATTCAACAAGGACTTGGATGCAAAACGCTGATCAGATACCGAGCTGAGAATGCAAGAAACGTTTAATGTCAGAGGGCGGGGTTAAAGGTTCTCATTTCCTTTGATTCAAAAGTCCGTTTCAGTCTCACTGATCTGTGCGTTTCTGCTTTTAATCTCCAGGAGCAACATGTTGTTCTCTGTTCCCTGCCACAGTTCAACTCTTAATATCTCATTGTTTTGATTAGCAGAGTTTATTTATGTTTAAATCAATCCCACTTGTTCACTACAGTTAAAATAGTGTGTTTACAACTATTGTATATTATTATTGTCAAAGGACGTGACTTTTTCCTTCTTAGTCCTCATTAGCCACTGAATTATTAGCTTTCACCTGTATAGATGTAATATATGAAAGTAGCAATGCTGCACATTAGATTTATTGATGTTAAAAAATACAACTGATTAGACTTGATTACATTACATTGATTAACACAATAGACATGCGTTGGTCTTTAAATGAACAAAAAGCTTGAGAATATTTTGGACGAGTCCATTTCTGTATTTAACTTTCATCCACGTGTCCCACCTGCCTTCTCAACAGTCAGACCTGCTAAGTTAACAAACTTGGTAGGTCATCATGTCCAGCAGGAGACTGGGTTTATTCTGCTCCTCTGAGGCAACAAAAACATTTTTTTCTCTGCAAATGAAGGCAATACCTTAAATTTTTAAAAATAACCTAAATCTTTTTTCTCTACATATCAAATTTGAAGAACATTCTGTGACTTGTGGTTTTTGTCATTTTCTTCAGCAGTACACCCAAAACGTGACATTTTCTTTGTAATTACAAGAAAAATATTATCCTCTTTTCTTTTCCTTTTTCATTGAGCAGCCACTTCTTTGCTTGTTTTCCCTTTTGGAAAATTGTTGATTTTTGCAAATTTTGCATCATCACCCTCCAGCACCTTTCATTTTCACTGCTCATATCTGTGTACTGTAAATTTTAATCTTCTCAAAATGGATTTCCATTCTGTATCACAAATGTGAGAACCTGTAGAGGAAAGATTACACTGTAAAAACAGCCTCAATATTAATAAGTCTAATATTTTGTAAATCTTGGCAAATTGTCTTATGTTAAGTTAACATATGTTTGTCATTGGGACAAAAAAAATCTTGACTGGAATTCTTAAAACTAGCAATACAGACAATAAAAAATAAGAGTTTAAAAAACAGGTGAAGTAAAGTCAAAGTAAAAACTAAATGAAGACCGTTTTTAAAAATAAGACTATTTTTTTTTGACTTCATCAGAAAAAAGTTCTTGTACTTTGACATCTCTTATCATCTTTGATAGTCTGAGAGCGGGAGGATTTTCTCAGATGTTGGCATCCACCTGATCTTCTACTACCATGATAGTGTGCAGTCAAACATGTACACAGTTAAAACAAACAAACAATGATGTCATAGTAGCCCAACGAGAG
The DNA here is from genome assembly GCA_028564865.1 of Zenarchopterus dispar. NCBI lineage: Eukaryota > Metazoa > Chordata > Actinopteri > Beloniformes > Zenarchopteridae > Zenarchopterus > Zenarchopterus dispar. The sequence continues at coordinate 16,690 of JAOWBL010021281.1, forward strand.
TGCACCCACAACTTTCATATTCATGTTTTTACTTTATGTTGTTGTTCATACATCTAAAATTACAGAGCATTAGTCCACATGTGTGGATCACAGTCAGGCTGCATGGCGGGTCTGAGAAAGGTTAAGAAGAATAAATATTAAGGTGTTAGCTATCATGGGTATGTTTTGTCAACCTCTTTCAATTGAAAAAGAAAGTAAAAGTAAAAGATTCAGTTGAGATTGTTATTCAACTGTTTCTAAAACTCTGACAGCATTTTGAGTTATAAATCATGTAGCTTCAGCTAAATGTGTCCTCATCTGTCTTCCATTTAATGTGGTAACTGTGCTTGGGAGAGGAAAATTTTCCAGATGTAAGACTCTGTGGCTTGGCACTTCTGCATTTCAGTTAGCAGCTAAAAACAACAGTAGATTCTGATCAGTTTCTTTTTTTTTATTCCTCTGAACATCATTTGTTGACTCCATCATAGTTATGGTAAGATAAGTATCACTCCATGTGTCGCTGTACCCCTAAAACCACAATACCTGAGTCGGGACTTGCAGGACCCACGGGATCCCATCCCACCACAGCTCTCTAGTCTGCAGCTCACTGTCATAATTACTAAAAGAAAGATGCAACAAGACTGATGAGACGCCCATGAGAACAAAAAAAAAAAAAAAAAATACAATTATAATAATATAAAACAACAAATGTAGGGGTAAAAATGTTTTCATCTCAAAAGTAATAATGAAGGAGAGGAACAGAGATCAAGGAGGGGGAACACTGTTTCTTCCTTTGATTGTTAGAGGGATGCAAGATTATTGGTAAATAAAGGGATGTAGAATGATTTTTACAAAAGATGTGACTGAAGAAACAAACACCTGAGTCCAAAGTCTCACCTGGTGTCTTAAACTTCAACTGCAGACAGAGTGGTAAGATGGTGTACATCTTAGTGTAACTGACGATCTCTGCACCCTGGATGTTGAACTACTGGCCATACGTTTCAGATAATTTTCTCTACTTAGAGAATTGTCCTGGATTATTTCTGGATGTTGGATGTAACATCATCAACTATTGCCTCAATAAAATTGCAACACCTCAGTTCATTTAGGACAACCGCTGGAGATCAAGAAAGCCTCTGTCTGCTACACTTCCAACTTTCAAATAATTTGTCATTTGGGTTTATTTTATATTATTCTACTTCATTTTTATTTCCTCTCTTTGGGAGTTAATGAAGTAATATTCAATTCAGTTTTATTCCATTTCCGTATTTCCCCAAGGTTCTACTGCTTCCACTGTGATTTGGTGGGAGGTGACTGAGCTAAAATCTCCAGCCTCTTATGGCCCACCTTTTTATGTTTAATTCATCCAAATAGACTCTCTCACCCTCTGAGAAATATGTGAATAACAAATAAACCCATCAGTGTGTGTGTGGTGCTTTCCTGCCAAGCTACAAATCTATGTCTGTTTATATGGATGAGATCAAATCCTCTGAGTCCGTGATTTGGCCTGCGCGTGTGCGTGGGGTTTTGGACGTTATATGTCACTCCCTTCTTTACTTGTCCATTTATTGGTTTGAGCTTTATCTGTGCATACTTATCCTTCCACCTTTGTACACGGGTGTCGGCAACACATGTGACCATTTTTAATCGTGTTTTTGTGGGAATCGCATCTAACAGGAAAATCCCCAACAAGCGCCTCTCCGCCAGATTGGATCACTCCCAGTCTGGTTCTGTCTGTATGACAACAGCCAATTACAGGCCCAGACCGGGCCGGCGATGGGGTTTTGGAGCCGCGCCGCGCGCAGGCAACCTTCTGTCATGCACGTCATCACAAATAAATGCATCTATTTACTTTCAACTCTGAGCAGAATTTTGCTCTCCAGTTTGTTTACTTTCTTTTTAACTTCCAGCTGTCAATCAAGTCTCGCAGTTCAAACGCTGTTACAGTAAAAGCCTGCCACATAATTTGTCAAAAATGCAAACGTTGCCTCATTTTCACCTCGATGACTTATTCTGACGTCCAAAAGATGAGATGTTAAAGATTATAGAGTGTTACAATGGGAAACAATTCTGCAACTGAGGGATTACAATCTGATTTGATTTTTGTAGAAATTAACTGAACATCTTTGAAATCTCTTGTAAGATTGTGAGTTTTAACTTGTTAATCCTGTTTTAGTTTGGTTCCAATGAGGATGTTTATTTCAGAGATAAACCCACATTTCTGTTTGGGATTTAAAAAAAAATCATTAGCTCATATTCCTTGCTCAATATACTTCATGCCTCCAAATTATACTTATAATAAGGGAGGATTCAAGTCCTACAATAAAACACTTCTCCGTCTCCCCTGAAAAATATTATGTTATAAAAACAGGAGGGGTTTCAAAGCTCACTCCCCATGAAAAACATGCTTAGCTGAGCACAGGAGTGGATGAAGGGTCATGAGGACGCGTTGAATTTTAGACATCTCGAGACACGTGAAACTGTTTGTCTTGTTACATATATGTGTTCAAATATGTTCTCAATTTACAAACTAGATTTAAAAGACAGTTTGCACATTTTTTTCACAGGTATAGATGTTGTCATTTGCTGCACCCTTGTAAAAATTGTTGCTTTATTAAACAGGTATATGCCTTTTTCTCCAGTCTAGTTTCAAATATTAATAATATTAACTGATAATAATTAGTTTTTCACTGTCTGTGAGACTTCTGATTAAAAACTGACTGAAATGATAATGCCCAAATACGAAATTTTAGGCTTTAAAATCAACAGTTCCTAAATCAATCAGCCCACTAGTTACTGTGAGGTTGCTTTCTGAGTGGGTGTTCAGACGTTCAGGGTTGTGATGAACTATGTCGGTACGTGGGGATAAATACTTTATAATCCTACTTATGAACAACAATTTTTCTGTATCATTTGATCAGCAATGTATGAAGGATGAGAACATGTTGGCCCGAAGCTTGTAACCAGGGCTGGTCCTAGGATTTTGGTTCCCCTAAACCAGAAATCAAACACACCACTTACAACTGAAAGAACAGCTATAATGAAAGTAGACAACTGAATTATTAACAAGTCTATTCCTTCATTTGAAAAGAAAAAAAAAATATTTCACTCAACTTTCATAAGACAAGGGTTTCGTGGAATATGTTTGTGTTAAATAAATTAAACCCCAGTTGGGCCTCTTTTAGTCATTTGGCCCCCAAACAAATACATAGCCAGGAAACTGCCCTGATTGTAACACTTCTCTGTAAATAACCCAGATTCATTAAAAGGTTCCATGTTTGTGTGGCGGCCATCTTTTTCTTATCATTGATGAAACTGGAGAGCTGCTTCCACTGCTTAGCAGACATGCAGATTGTCCCCTATCCTCTAATTTGGACTTCATCACCCCTTTTGTTATGCCTAAAAGTTTGGAAAAATCTAAATACACAAGTACCTGAGTCTATAATATCTAAGTCCTTAGCTGCTATGAGTAGAGTTTCATTAATAAACAGGTAATACTGTATTTCACAAACATATAGCACATTGTACCAAAAGTGGAAGGTTTATAGCACAATTTTACAACTATAAAAATGTCACCAGTTTTATTCGTTTCTCTCATCCATTGTAATTGAAAGGAACAATTGTAAAATTATAATCTAACTCAAAACAGGCACAAAAGAGTATAAATGTATTAAAACTAATTAGATGCACAAAAAAACACTTCAACACAAAATCACGAAGTGAAAAATATGACTCCACAACCATAAACATTATACTACATTGCATTTTTGTAAACAGACCTTAACTATTACACAGAATTGTATGAACAATTATATCACCTTAAATGAATATTTTAATAGACAATAAATGCTGAGTAAATGTTTAAATGAGGTTCCCTACCTTTTCTGTCATTCAATATTTTTCTCATTTCCAAACTTTCTCACAGCTGCTGACACAGCTCTAAAACTAAAACACATCAAAAACCCAGTCAATTCAGCTATTTGATTTTGTTCCCATCATCCTCTGTCCATTTCCCTCCTAACTACTGATTCAGAAAGTCGCTTTAGTGAGGAAGTGAGTCTCGAGTGTCACAAGAAGCCACAGCTTTGTGTGGAGGTAGGGGCAATGGACAAGAACAAAAAAGTGTCACAAGCACAGGAGTCAGTCTTTTAAGTTTATCTCTTTCTAAAAAATGCTTATGTGCGTGCGTAATTATAGAATGTTTTAGCTTCAATTTAAATCTAAATTTCCAAGCATAAACTGCCATTTGTCAAAGTATCAGAACCAGAGCTCAGAAGCATGTGCATCAACCAATCACTCCACTTCTTTAAAGGTTATGCAAAAGTTTTCAAACGTCAATAACCCCCTTTTGTCCACATAAAGTCAAGACATGATGGGGAAATTAAGGTTGCTACTATACATATATTTTTAAAACGACTAAAATCTTCTGTCAAACAGCATTCCCTAGTAGCATCCAACAGCTTTTAAGGTGGAATACTTTGGCCTATGTTGCTCCATGCATGTTGACATTGTAAATCCACCAGCCACCTTAAATAACAATATAATATCTTTAAACATTCTTCTATCAAATTAGAAGCAACAATTGCTTCTCGAGCACCACAGCTTATGTCTTTTCCTCCTGGCACTGTGTTAACATATTCCTAATTGTTACCTAATCTAAACTAGCATAATTGCCAGATCTGCTTTGAGAGAGGTCCTCCTACCTGTAGATGATGAATTCATCAGGGGCAGATGATAAACAGCTCCTGACTACAACTTCCTGTCTTTAATGATCTGAAAGCAATAAGAGTACTTTGGTTTCTTTTCTTTTAATAATGAAATTGTGTACCTTTGAAGTCCTGGTTTGGTTCATGGTTTGTACCATAAGCTGGGTAATATACTAAATAAGATATGTTTTCTTCTCTAGTAAAGTTTTAAAATGTGAAAATTCAATTAAATTTGCACCAGCATTTTAGATTTACTTGGATAACAAACAGTCAGCACTGAATGTAGTTGTACCCCATTATAATTCACCTAAGTGGTAAAAATCTTCAAATCCTGAAAAAATTGATGTGCCAACTAACCTGTAAATACAGCCTGAAGCTTTCTTGCACTACAGAGCTTCAAAGTTTGGGAGTTTGAGGAAGTTTTGAAATTGAGACCTCAAGAAGGGAGACTCAAATTAAAGAAGACAAGGTAGACAGAGAGAGAGAGAAGTCCAGGAGGATAATGATCACTGTGCCACCTCCAGGCTCCAGCCATCTGGTTAGCTTGTAATATAAACGGTTTCTGTTCAACGGGAATGAAACTGCAGAAGAGGTTGGAAGTAATTCGATGGAAAGGGTGGCCAAGAAGCAGAAATCAGGGAATGAATGCTGATTAAACGGGATAGTCAATGTCAGGGACAGTGCTGCAGTTGCTTCCAGATAATTAAAATATCTGCTCCAAGTGAAAGCGATGCTAACAAGGAGGGTGGACGGTGTTATCTTTTTCTCTTTAAGTGAGCAGAACCCGGGAGCCACAGAGCCAGAGCCCCATGACAGGAAGCAGCACTTTACAGGGTGACCTGATGGCTTCCAAGACTCCAAATGTGACATAATTGGAATCCTATACAAAAACTTTACCTTTGGGATGTCATGTAGTGGCACAAAAGGAAATCACAAGAACTGATTATTTGACATGGAGTGTCCACAGCCAAGACATGAAACCACAAATGTGGATCCGGACTAATGTGACACATGCTGCATACTCATCCCCTGCTGCTGTCTCTTCTGTCAACACCACCGATGTGAAGAACAGAACCGTGATTTTAATCTGGATTTGTGCCACGTAGATCAGATACAAATATCACACCAGTCAGCGTAATTAAACCCCTTAACATTTGATCTGCAACGTTTGGCTTCTTTCCCGTGTTCAGCTCTGGTTAACTGAACTTATAAGAAAATAGTGAAATAAAAGTTATGTATTGAAACAGGTCTGGTAAAACAAGTTAAAAAAAAGAAAAATAAATAATTTAATAAAACAGAGCATACAGCAAAAACTAAGATATACAGTTAATGGAATCAGCAAAAAATCATAAAAAATAAGGCAAGTACCAGACTCTATGAAGATGGGTGAAAAGTGAAGGCGTATGTAAAAATAAAAGTCTGATAAAAGGATTTCAGGGTGCTGCCACAAAGTCAAGTAATAGGTTTCCATAAGTCATAATGATGTTGAACATTAAAAGATAATCAAAAATAAACGTCTTCCTCTTTTCAAAGCTAATGTTTTTATGGTTTCTGACTTGTCTGTTCCAGACTCAGTATCAGATTAGAAGATTTCTCCACATTCATCTTTCAGAAGATCAGCCAGAGGAACGGCCATGTTCTCCATGTCTGCTGTCTTCACAGCAACCGTTTTCTCAGGTGCCAACTCTCTGTGAACGGTTTTCTTTACATGCACATGGCCCTTGAAGGACTTGAGGTCTTTAATTGTTGCTGATTGAAACCTTTTTTTTAAAATTTCATTAATAAATTTGTCAGATATTCTCTACTCTTTACTATCCATACATCCATTTTCTGTTCCCGTTCAATCCTGTACAGGATCATGGGGTACCTTTCTTAAAAAAAAAAAAAAAAAAAAGGAAATTGCATGACATGAGAAAAGGATTTTTTTCAACTTTTCATAAAAAAAAAAAAAAACACTTTTCCATCTTTGCGTCCTTGCTCAGGTCTAATAAGATTTCCTGCAGCTCTCCACATCCTTTAACTACTTTAGCAAGATTTTCCTACAGAGGTGTTTTAGGATTTGGACTGAACAGATTATAAAATAAAGCTGTCATATATTTGACTGCTTACTTTGCTTATGTCTCTGTTTCACAACAAGACAAGTTACAAGATAAGTTTATAATCAATCAGAGGATTTTAATCAGCCGTAACATAACAATTATCAGTTTCAATAGGAGCTAATGATTAGTGCACTACTTCTTGTGATCATGTCAATGCTCACTGGTTCACATGCTCCATGTAGAATAAGTGAGCACTCATCTTTCTGTTGACAATCACCTACTACAGAATGATCAGTGCAGTGTGTGCACACTTCTGCTTTCATTCATAATTTTACGTGGGTATACTATCTGAAAAACCTTATTGGGAATCAATACAGTTTAGAAGGCAGCATTACCTGTGTGCACTGAGAGCAGAGACCGCTGCTGACAGATGGGATAATCCTTCCACATAATGAAAGGAAAATAAATATTCTGATTTTTTTTCCACAATAGATGAGCTTGAAAAAAATTGCAAAAGTTCCTTTGTGCTGCTTTAAGGTGACCCTGAAACTAACACGGAGTCAGGGGGAACCAGCTGCACTGACATTGTTCTAAAGTTCTCTTTCTTTTGTTTTTCATTTTATTATTATTCTTTTTTTAACATGTATTTGGGACATTAGTTTTGTATTTTCAATGGTGCTGTCAAGGGTACAGCACATAACATCATCAAACTCTGAAGACACACTAATACAGGACAGGTTTATGTGCACATATTTTTGTTTTATGAATAATAGTTCTTTACAGGGTGGACAGCGTAACAGCTTTGCTCGTCTTTACTATTGAACACACCTTCAGCAACCGCAGGTGCAACAGAACAACAGGAAAAGTGTCAAAACATGATGACTAATGAATATAAATAAGCTGCTAGAAGCTACAATTTTCCAACATACTCAAAACTATTTTCTTTCATTTAAACAAGAAAGAGACTTGTTTCATGTTAAACAGTTAAACTAATTAGTTTGATTTGAACAGAATACATGATTAAATTTCACAACTGTTCTGTATCGAAGATACTCATTTCCTGTGCAAGAAAATAGGAGCTAAACACCAAAATATATTCTCCCACACAGAAAAATGCACTTACAAACAGGTTTGATCAAACTGTGACTATTTATACTCCTGAATCTCAAGCTGAGGTTTTAAGTACAACTTAGGCTTGTTTATAGTCTATTGGCAGTATGAAGCTTCAAAAGTCACAAACAAGGTCTTGAATATAAATCAAAAGTTTTCTATCTGAATTCCACAGAAAAATCTTACTTTTCTGAGATGCTGATGTGCACCTCAAACCTTGAAACCTTAAACCCCGCCTATTGCTCTTATCATATTAACTCAGTTTTGTCAAGACTGTCAAATTGAATATTCATAATATTAGTGTAATTCAACATTTTCTTGTCTCTGAGTAAAGTAATCAATTCAAATTGTTTTAAATCAAGCTGTACTTGTTTTTAAACCAAATGAAGTTCTTGGGTTTTCAGCCACATTTCGTTTTAATCATCAGCTGATCTTATTCTCTATCAATGAGCAATTTTCTGTCTTTTACATCAAAACTCTCTTTCCAATCCTCCCCCCGGTGTTTAAACAATACAGAAAGAAATGTGTCGCTCATGTCACACCCTGCCATTTTGTTTTTCTTAGAAACCAGCGACTGCGTTTCCCTCGGAGCGAGGTGATCTAGATTATGTCTTTGGCAGGCCTTCTCTGATGAGCTAACGCTCTGCTGGAGGAACATGGGATGGGATAAAGCATGGAAAAATAGTGAAGTGTTTAGTGCAGCTTGGCACCATCACCATAGGTTCACTGAATCAGAAATGCAACTGTCACTGCTGGATGACAGATGGCTTTCAGGGCCCTCTCAGGGGAGCATGGAGAAAGATAATGGGCACAAAATAAAAGTCTCCCATACGTGTGAAAACATACAGACTAAAGTGACAAACTGCCAGTTTAAGCTGAAATATTCAACAACCACAACAAACACTACAGACAACCCCCCCCCCCCCCCCCCCCCCCCCCGTCATCTTCAGGCAGTAAAATAACACAGTTCAGTCCTTACATTCTAGTACATGTTGAGTTGAAAAGCCACATTGATCCAGGGGCTTTTTTGGCATGAAACACCATCATTTGGCACCTCAGAAAGCAATCTGACAATCCAGCCTCAAGAAGTCAATAAAGTGGATTCCAATAATGTCCATACAGGGCTCAAGCTGGAGTTTTTGGACATCAGTGGAATACAGTTGATCGCAAAAAAGCCCAGGAAACCTCATGACCACTTACATGAAAAAACATACGGCAAATGGTTTGCACTTATGGAGCCTTTTAGCTCCAGGTAGGCTCCACAAAGCACTTTACAACAAGGTTCTCATTTATACACATAATGTCCCACAGAGACCTCAGATTGAGTCACAGCCATTCATTTACTTTGCTGTCTGTACAGAGGATTTATCTGGAAACAGTTTGCTCTCTGTTGAAAGTACTTGCTTAGAAGTCTGAACACAAGCTAAGCCTCCCGTAAACGTACTCTTACAATCAAATAAAGCGACAGAAGAGACAGTGAAACTTTGAAGTGCTCTTAGTTTGGTGTTAACTGCGGCTGAAACCACTTTTATATTACACGGGGTCATATCACCTGCAAATGTGGAAAAAACATGTTAGTTTATAATTAAGAGGATGAGAGGAATAGTTACATGTATGTAATATTCTAAATTAAATATTCTTGGCCAGAGGCAAAGTAATTAAGCTGTGAAATTAGACGTGTGTGCTTGCTACATTTGTACAGTACAGGATGTTGAGTTTGCCCCTCAGTTACACAACTTGCTGAAGCAGTTAATCTTACCATCACACATTTCTTGAAGTAATTTCCTCTGAGCTCTCATGTGATCATTGTAGCATCACAGCAAAAAGGCCAGCTGCTCCAAGCTATAATTGCCTCTCATCTGAACAAATCTTGAAATTGTGGCTGTGTTAAACAGAGAATAAGCATGCCAAATGAAAATTAAGTCTCTCTCAATAATGCATGTCAAGGAGTGGAGAGAGGGCTCGCATATGTGAAAAAGAAAATGGAATTCAACTTGAATTTTTAAGGTTTTTTTATCAGAATATTAATTTTTTTAAGTCATTTTGGCCTGTTCTAGGTCACAAAATGAGCTAAATACAACCTCTGATAAACAACAAAAAGTTTTTAAAAAATGCAGACAGCAGTGTTAAACAAACTATCTAAAAGTAAAACTTTATTGCTTCCATTGTAAAAAGGGTAACAACCTGTTGCTAATAATCAAATGAACTTGGTTATTTGATCATCAGCAAGTATAAATACCTCTATGAAGAACATTTTAGCAGTTTTTACCACTTTGGAGCATCCAGATTTATGTTAACACAATGACATGGAGGTAAGACATCAGCAGTGATCTTAGAGAGGCAACTTTTTTTTTCTGTGTTTGAAGGGTCATAAGGCTATTTCCACACATTTTGTGGACAATTATTCACGATAAAGATTATTCACAAGTGGGAAATGCTGAAGATATTTGCCAGCCTTCCCAGTAATGGATTTCCCAACAAGTTCAGCTCTAGTCAGATCATGTGGCATTAAGAAAAACTACTAAAAAAAAAAAAAACTAGCAGAAAAAATGCTCAGGTCTCAGTTGGTTTAAGCACATGGCAACCCCACCAACATTGGTATGATCCATCAGAGATATAAATGGACTCAAAAATGGGCCTTCATTTAGAATTGTCTACATGGGCCCAAAATGGTTGTCTTATCTGGATCCAACTTGGACTAATCACATAAGTCAAGCCAAGTCAGCAACTCACATGGGACCCATTCTGAAACCATTTGCATACAAATTTTAGCTCATACACATCACACACTGTCCTGCACTGTGATGGAAAAGTGACAGTTCAGGGTTATTTTGCAGTTGAAGGACCAAGGGGACCTTACAGTAATCTTGAATCAACCATAAGCTTTGCTGTAAACCAAAATGTACTCAAATCAAATGCGAGTGATAATGGTGTATAAACAATTGCTTGTGAATGTCAGAAGCAATGAACAGAAGCAGATCAGAATTCCTCCACAACGATGTCAGACACAAAACTTTATGCAGGTTATTGTTGCTAAAGATGGCTCTGAATTATAGTGTATACTTAAGTTTTTCCACACTTTTTAACTTTCATTTTCTTTTATAAATAAAGTCATGATGTAATACATCATGCATTATTCTTTATCTGAAGTTTTATTTAATTCTAAGAACTTTTAAAGAGGGGATTGAGTTTGTTTTTGTTTGGTATTGTGATCTGCAACAGAAAGCACAACAGGCACATATCACATGTGGTCAGAAATAAGAGCAATGACCAAGAAAAGGGAGAAACCTCTTAGTCTAAAAGCTTTTGCCAGACAAAACTGCTGGGTGGATCAGTCATGATGTTGGAACTGTAAATGTAACCATGCCAGAGCTTTGAAGCACCTTTACATGGGAAACAGTGACAGTTATAACTGCAGTTTGTCATGAAAGTCGTGAAAAAAACATTTAAAAAACAGTTAGAGCAAGAAAGTTGGTTCAAGAACAGGAACCATCTTCTTTTCTACCATCTAGTTACATTTAAAGGACTTAATAGCAGAGAGCTGTGAGAGGATGCAACATAAAAGCTTTAAAATCATGTTTCTGTGGAGCAAATGCAACAACACACTAAAAGCTTTGGCAGCGAAGACAGTAATATAGACAAGACTGTGAGAAATCTCTGTGACACAACCTTGACCAGATGCATTTAGATAGTTTTCCCAACTTTTACCGTTATAAACAACATGTTATTTCACAGCAGAATTGTCCTGCTACTGATGCAACAACCTCTGAGTTCTGCCTGGTTCTCATCAACCGTCTGCTTGTTAGAGAGGGATTCTTGCATCTTCACCTCTTCAGCACGGACACTGCTGCTGCATCCTGTGCACATGCTCCATTTTTATGCATGGAATTAGAAATTATGTCACTGTTAGCCTACGTGGGAATAGAGAACTGGGAAAGCTGCAATGAAGCAAATGATCTACATGTTCATAGTTCACTTAAATAAAGACAACTGTGGTGATATGTGTTAATTGTGATTTGTCTTTTCATGAATAAATAAAGAGTTAGCAGAGTAAGACAGCTTTTATGGGAATGATATATTCTACAAGCATAAGAAACATGGGCCCTGAGGTAAAGCGTTGGAAATTTGTCTTCCTTTGGAGTTTTCTTTGAATTTATCTGCTCTGAGACAGGAAATTCCGATAGCTGAGTTACCTTGGAATCCAGAAAAGCTAGACCATTTCTCCACTGTGAAGTTGTTCCTGGCTCTGTTATTTGCTATTCTGTCTTTTAAAGTGACTGTCATAATCTAGTTTTGAGAGGGAATTGACTATAAAAATGGTGAGGAACCCCCCACGCTCACAAGAGCCCAATGGTGAGTCTGAAGCACATTTGAAAATAGATGTTGACATCTCCCGGTCTGACTGTCTTAGGACATAAACCAGACTCTTCTATAACTGTATTCAATTCTGTTTTTAATGTAATGTTCAATAATATCCTGAAGATAGACGCATGAGTCATTGTCTTTTGAAATGCTGAGGCTTTTTTCCTTTCAGATTCATTTTCACAGACTGTTTGACTGAAATTCTAAATCCATACATTTGTCTTTTGTAATGATTTCAGTTTCAGCGTTGCTGTTTACAGCAACAGAATGTAAACATGGTAACAGCAAGTAAATGTACACAACAATCGAAGACCCTATTAAAGTAGCTGCCATATTACTGTAATAAACATGCAGTCTGCTCTCGAGAGGAAAACAGAAGCTTTGCGGAGATCAGGAGACATCAATGAGTCTCTCATAAACAGATATTTTTGGACCTCAGTGAATGAAAACATGAGTTAATGTTTTCTGTGTCCCAACAATCTGTGTACATCTCAGAATGATTACAAGGTTTGCACAGTTTTATTACGTTGGTTATTATTCTCCTCAACCTTGAGGCCATAACTCATTTATTTACAGGCTTATGCTTCAGTCAAGACATCAATGCCTCTACAAGGCCATAGTTTGAAGTCTAAGAGAGTGTACACATACCCTTGGTGTATTGTTATGAAAAACAAAGGTTGAGAAATGCAGGATTTTTTTTAAATTTCTCATTTTTAAGCATGCTAAGTTGTTTCTAATTGTGACCCTGGCACGGTTTAACATCTGCTATGAGTAACTATGACAATGGGAGCAAAACGGGTTGGTTTTCCATAAAAAGCTGGAGTTTGAACCATGAGGAGATATCTGGCAAGATAAGATGCTTGAGCTTGGAGTGCTGGCTGATGAGGACCATGGCAGGAAATGTGGTTTGGTACTACCTTTGAGAGACACGGCTGCAGGAACATTTTCTGGACTCCAACATGGAGTGGTAAGAGTAAAAGAGGAATGACTGCAGTGCTTGTTGGAAACAGATGGTGTAATTCTGGACATGTTACAGTCAAGAAGCATCTCTGCACCATAGATATAGAACTACTGGCTGTGTGTTCATGTTTTTATTTTTGTTTTAGAGTTTACATGTGTTATTCTGGTAGCAGTGCATTCCCTGCCATCAGTTCCTGTTGATGTGGGATGTGACATCATCAGCTCATCAATGCATCCATGGAGATCTCTGGAAATTTTAACCACACCTCTCTCTCTCCTTTAACCTTACAACTAATTTTGTCAGCTGATTGTTTTATTTTCAGTAAGTGCATTTGTATTAATCAATATTTAATTCTGCAACAATATAATTTCTCATAGAGGATTTAATACAGTCGTATGCATTTCATTTCAAACCAAGTTAGTTCAAACTGAGAAGCACCACTATTTAGTACGCTGGTTAAGTATTTAATTTATCAATTAGATTTAGAAAGTTTGACTTAGACACACAATGCTTGCTAGATTGTTGAATTATGCATGCACACAGACACACACACTACTTTGATTTCCATTTTGGCTGTAAAGCTCTGAAAACCTTTCTCAAGTCTTTCCTTCAGTGTTAAAGCCAGGAAAGCACTCTACAATCACGGGATCTCCTTTCTCTTAATGCAAATCGTTGCTCTCCAAATGGCTTATTGGATGGCTGAAAACAAGAAAAATGTTGCTTCTCATCAGTTTCCCACTGACGGAAAGTTTATATTGCTGATGAAGCACGACATAGTCCTGTGACACTCACACCTGACATTTGACAGCAGAAGTCAAAATGTTTCAGCAGATTTATACTCAGCTTGGAGGAATGTTGGACTATGGGCAAAATAGTGTGCAGATCAATAAAAGTACTTTTTTGAAAACTGAAACTCAGAATTCTCTGAGATTTGAAGTCAATGTTGACAATAAAACAAAGTAACAATTTCTTCTGTGGTGCAGAGACATTGGATTATGACGTAAGTGTTGAGATACTGGCCTGGAAGAATATAAATTGTTGATGTAGTAATACATGAAATGGCACACACTTCACGGATGTCAATTAGCACATCCCTCCCATGAATAGTGCCTCCGGTAACAGTCCAAGACAAGCAATATGTCCTTCAGTTATTCAAAGCTTTTTTCAAGTGCAGATATGTGGATTCACTCTATGTTCACAACGCGAGAAAGTGGACCATAGTTTATATGCAAATGGGAAAAACAACTTTGTGGTTGCGCATAACATTAACATGCATTTTATGTCAATTTATTGCCCATGAGTTAAATGGCCTACAGAAAGGAGTGAAGCCCCTCTTCTGTTGACATCAGATAAGTCATCAATCACAGACTGCTTCGGTGTCCACACTCAAAGATGCATTTTGCAACTCATTTCTGATATACAAAGAATAACATTCAACTCATTAAATTGCTTTAGGTTGAAGCGGAGAGATTCAAGTTGAATCAAACTGAATCAACTTGAACTGAAGTGGTTCTGAATGTACTATCTTTTAAAATGAACTTCACACAAAGAGTACTACCCTGTACAGGCAGCCGCTGATAAGAAAGCACGGTGTGTATGTGTGTGTGTGTGTAAGCTCTGTATCTGCCGTTTGATCAGTGTTGCTGGGATTGTTGCTACACTTCCATGTATTGCACTATTGGGCAGATGCAGACTGAGCGTGTCAGCACTGGCAGCCATCCAGTTGTGCTGTGAGCTGTATGCTTCTATTTGTGCAAGGCATCGAATGCAGAGAGAAAGAAACAATTATGTGCCTCCGAAAGTGAAGCTTTATCAGTAAGCTGCAGTGAAGTAGCTGAAAATAAACACACACTCACAAAAATAAAAAAAATGTATATATATGAATACTTGGTCTCCATGACTTGGTGATTAACATTGCTAGGAGGTTCCTGGTTTTAATCTCGGCCTTTCCGTTTGGAGTTTCAATGTTTTCCCTGTGTGAGTTTTCTCAGGCTACATCTGTTTCCTTCCTCTGTCCAAAAATGTGCATATTGGACTAACTGGTGCATATTGGACTAACTGGTGATTCTAAGTTGATGCTAGGAGTCTGTGTAGTTGTCCTTATGTGACCCTGCGATGCACTGTCAAATGATGGGCCCCAGAAGACCCCCATGACCCTGAATAGGAAGAAGTGGCAATAGATTGAGGGATATTTGACCCATCTCTGTTGATACTGTGCCAAAACAATCAGTCACTTGGCTACACGGTTCATTCCAGTTAAAAACTTTGATTTTGTCATTTATTTAAAGGGAGAAATGATATTTATCACTGTCTTTCTAGGACAATTCCCAAGTTTGTTGGTGCTTGAATAATTAAACTCCCACCTAACCTAATTGATTTACCAACAACATGGATGAAGCTTGTTTCTTGTTTTAACACAGGAAATGAGCATGAAACTGTGTTGTTTAGTTAAAATATTTAAGATGTTCTTTTGTTTGAATCAAATGAATGAAGGCTGTTCATCAGGTCAGGTCCTCTGTATAAGAAAAGGCAGGTCAAATAATGAACAATTGCATTATCAATGATATTATATTGTGCCCATTAAAAAAAAAACAAATTAAAGAGAGCATGAAGAGCTGGAAATTTTTGGAGCTGCAGCTAATCTGTGAAACCTTTTGGTTAGAGATTCCAGGTTGTCTTAGATTTTTTCCCCAGATAATAAAGAAACCATTACTAGGCAATATGAGTTTACATGAATGGGGAATAGATGCATAATCTATAATAATCCTTTCCCCAAATTAGCACTGTAGAAAGGAAACTTTCAACTATATTCTTCATAAATAGTAACAGTCACTTTGAATGACCAAAAAAAAAGAGCTTTTGTCAGGCACAAAAGTGACTATCAATATACCTACCTATGGGTTTGAAAACCCTCTTCCTTCAAAAGGTCTTCCTTCAATCTCTTTGCTCTGACAAGAGTTATCCTGATTATCATTACTGTGATGTGATTCCAAAGCTACAGTTTAGCTGTGAACATTTCCTTAAATACTTTACAGAGATTACATTTTCCAGCTTTCCCCCACATGCTGTTGTTTAACATTTAAATAACAGTTCAAGTAATAGGCTCAGTGAAGGAGATGGAGGGATAAGGGCTGGGGTTAGAGAGAGATGGGGCCTGAGAAGTAAGGCACTACTCGTCAGCAGAAAGTGATCAAGGATTAAACTAATGTAAAAACAATCAAATAATCCAGTCAAATCTGTAGAAAGCATATCAGTTCAGTCGTCAGCCAGGGATCACCATTCAGGGACCACTATTCATCAATATTTGGCTCTTTGGATTCCAGATTATCTCCAAGTAGAAGATGGATCTGTTGGACTCTCAAATTCTCATCTTTTCAACTCTGGCTGGCACTGCTTGCTTTTGTTGCTCTTTTGATCTTTGCCAGAACATTTTCCAAAGCTGTTGCACTCTTGACTTAGTGATGATGTGTTAAAAGCTCACTTGTAAAAGTTAGATAATACAGTAGTTGTAACAGCCAATCTGAATGCACTTAGCCATTTCTGAGTATTTTATCCTTTCACACTTGTGAGTCTTTCATATTTTCTGCTTTAAAGATATGGCAAGGTTAATGAGCAGATGAGCCTTAGAAATAGTAGACACCACATTCTCTTCAGCTCCAGGGTTTGGGGGCAGATGGTGGTTTGTCGATGTTGACCCTAATCACTTCCAGTCCTTCTATTGGAAAATCTAACCTGGCAGTGATGCTTCATTTCAATGAGCCATTTAGGGAGTCATCTGTAGAAGTCATTTAGACAAGTGCGGACATTAAACAAACTTGACTGAACGAAGCATCTGTCTGTCAAAAACATACTCAAACTTCAAGTAAAGTATTATATATATATATATATATA
>JAOWBL010021299.1:0-16660 GCA_028564865.1 Zenarchopterus dispar
ATATATATATATTTATATATATATATATATGTTTACATATATATATTTATATATATATATATATATATATATATATATAGAGAGAGAGAGAGAGATACATATGTAAATATATATAAATATATATATTTATATATGTATTTACATATGTATATCTATATATATATAGATATAGATATACATATGTAAATATATATATTTACATATGTGTATCTATATCTATATATCTATATACATATAAATTTTTTAAAAAGTTGCCTCTTTAAGTTTCTAGATGCCATTTCTGTTACGTTTGCCCTGTGAAAATCTGCATGTTGCAAAAGTTCAATAAGCTTTAAAAAAATAAAGAATCTAAGTCTTAATGCATGAAGACGTAACTGAGTAAGTTCTGAGTTGAATAAAACATTAGACGAACTATAACACGTGACATTCTCCACTGCTTTTATTTTGGTAACTAAAATAAATCAAAATACAGCCAAAAAGCAGCAGCGGTGAGAGAAAAAAAAACACATTTTATAACTGAAAAATGCTGAGAATTTCACAACATTTCACTCTGTCATCACTTTCAGATGATTTCAGATACTTTGCTTTTATTCCTTTGAATATTCTTTTTTGCAGCACTAAATGAATGCAAGTGCACACTTACCAGTAATGGTTAATTTGATGGAGTCGCTTGTAAATTGTTGGTTGTTTTTAGTCGTAAAAACACAAGAATAACTTCCCTCATTGTCAAAGTTCACTTTGGAGAGGTTGAATCTGGAGACTTTGTTTTCTATAGAGGAACGCGCGACTTCTTTTGAATTGCGTTTTAGGATGGATTCATCAGTTAAGTTCTGTGGACTCTGAAGCCAGATTGAACAGCTGATGTTGACGTCTTCGCCCCAGAAAACTTTACCATCCTGGATATGGATGGTGACGTTTGGGTCTGACAAAAAAAAAAAGGAATTATGTTAATATTCACATTGCTTGATGCCAAAAAAGTTTATCAGTCGAGGAAATTAAAAAGGAAAATAAACGACAGCATTCGTGCTACTCTTAGTACGATTATTACTGTCAAAAATGTCTCCCTGTTACGTTTAACATCTGCATCCATTTCACAGTTCCCATTTCTAGTTTCGGTGTGCTTTTAGAGATTCATCACTTCTTGGTGAAGTCCGATTATTTCAGGATCCTGCTGGATCACAGTCGAGAAAATCTGACGGGGAATCAGCGGAGCATCATTTAGATCCCAGTGATCAGCTGACTCTCCTCCTCCTCCTGCTCTTATAAGAGATTTCGACTCTTCCAGATCAGACTAGCTCCACCTGATCTGATACCTCAGTCTAGCAAAATATAAAGGAGCTTCATTTTCGGATCTACACAGAAAAGAAGCTTTTTGTTAAATGTGCCTCACCTGTTGCAGAGGTGAAGATCTCAGTCGCTGTAGAGGACAAAAAAAAAAAAAAAGCTTTTATTGCAGAAACATGCTGATGAAGAAATGAAGCGACAGAGAAACGTGAAACCAGGTTAACAAAATCCAAAAATGGAAAATTCATCTCACCTAAGGCCAAGAAGTAGAAGATCGCCCGCGGAGAGGGCCCCATGACCGAGGCACAACTCGTGCACTGTGCGAGAGAAGATGTGTAGTGAAAACGCCACCCGATGCTGTGGTGTACCAAAGCGCTTCACACTTTTTTTTTTTTTTCCTTTTTCATTTCCTCAACTCAAAAACCTTTTTGATGTCAAGCAATCTAACTGGGTGTGTTGGAGCAGCAGACCGAATAAATGCCAAAACTTTGTATCTGCAAACTATTCTATTCATTTTTCTGTGTTTGTGTGTTTCTTTTAACCAATTTAATGAGTTATTTAATTATTTGCTTTCGAAAGAGCATCTTTATAGCATTTTACAGCCAAGAGAGGAGTTTTGTTTTATCTGATAGCACAACAGTGTCCTGCTGCGTCCACGGGAGGGAGGGGATGAGCTCGAACTGTGTTTCAGAGTGGGATTTCCACTTAACCCTAACCCTAGGAAAAGTGACCATATTTGGTCACTTCAGCAGAACTACATTTTGTGGTTATTACAAAAAAAAAAAAAAAAAAAAGTTACAGTCACAGGAATCATGATGGCACAGTTTAACTGGAACCACACTTATCTGTAAGTGCCTTCGTGCACGTGTCAGACTGTAGTTTCACAGTCACTTCCACGAAACACCCTGCTCCTCTCACACGATCCGCAAAAGTTCCCCCAACGACCACTAGGGGGCGGCGCCAAAAAAGTCAGTCAGTCTCCACTGACTCCCGCGTGGACGTGGGAAAGTTTACAGCAGAAACAAAACGCATTTACATGTTTAGATCCAGTCAGTGTGGATTTAAGGTAAATTTAAGGTTAGCGTCGTAAAAAAAAAAAAAAAAAAAATATCGAATACACCTGAGCTCAAGACCTGAACTGAGTGAGTCCTGAAGGAAAAGAGTGGCTGGAATAATAAATGTTTATTACAGCAGATTAGCATGAGCTAACCTAAACAGGAAGTAATTGAGCTAAGTTTTTTTTTTTTTTTTTTTTTTTTTGGTGGAACCATCCACGGATGCAGAAACCGGTGACGTCACAGGTTTTGTCCAGCTCCTCGCTCACCTGTGCTGGAGGCTCCTCCAGCTGTTCAAAACCAACACACAGCAACACTGAGTCTACTTTATCATTACCGGCATGAGAAACATCAGAAACACCCACCGCCAAGTGCTGCTGCTCCGGGAGTCCAAACCAATACTTTCTCTGCCAATAACATTTCCTGATGGAAGCAAGTAAATATATTTTTCTGAGTAGTTAATTTATTATGTAAAATAGCTTAAATGGACTTTAGAATAAACTGAACCAGCCTGTTATTACTGGAGTGGACTTTTTTTGTTTCTCTGTTTAATATATAGGTGCAGCTGTGGTGTTATTATGTTTCTGTTTTTGTGATTAACTGTGAAAATGAATGAAAAGAAGTTGAAACACTGAGTAAAATAGAGACAACAGAATATAAATGCAGAATAACTTGCAAATCTCACAAACTCATATTTAAATGTGAACATAGGAAACATGTTGAATGTGAGGAAATGAATAATCCTGAGGACAGAATGAGATCATTTTAAGTTTTGATGGTAACAACGCAGCTCTAAAAACATTGGTGTTGGGTGATCTTTATCACATTTTTTTTTTTTTTTTGCACAAGCAACTAAATGTTTTGACCTGAACTCTTCTACTATGAAGCTGGATTTTTTTTTAAATTTTTTTTTTTTTTAATGGATGCAAAGGTTTAGCATTGTCTTGCTGAAAAATGCAAAGCATTCCCTGAAAACTATGTCATCAGCACTGGTCTAAAGCCCAAACCTACCTTTCTGCGTTGATGAAGCGAAGCTGAAATCCCACTCATGATGCAGACTTTTGAACTGTTTTTATAGCAGACCAGATGGTTTATTTTAATGCAGATTTCCAGCTTTTCTAGGATTGGGTTGTAAAAGATATATAAGATATAAGAATCTGAGTTTGCTCGAAGTCTGGCTGAAAACAGACACACAATCACCTCATTGTTCGATCTTCATGCCCACTTCAGTCAACTCTCCACAAAAAAAAGAGAATGAAGCGCAGAAACTATAAATGTTCTGCAAATGAAGAGGAAGCTGTTAGAGACTTTACTTCCCTCTTCACAGTTTCTTAGTGATGTTATCTCGGGCACTTGTTCCTCAAGTCACACGCCGACGAGTCTGACAAGCGAAACGACTCGTCTCTGGAACACAAACACTGTAATCATACAATCCAAAAAAAAAATTTAAAAAAATTAGTTTGCACAGTAAAGAACAATATCACTTTTAATAAGAAATTCCCAATTCTAGTTAACCAGTAACAAAAAGGAAAAAGAAAAAAAAAAGCAAGAAATAAAAGCAAGAAAGAAAAAGACAGATGAAGGTTACATAGGATCCTAAAAAGAGGAAGTAACTTATATAAGCACATGTATAGCTGCGTAAATGGCTAAAAGGTATTTATGAGGCGTGGAGCAGAAGAATTTTTCAATTCAATTCAATTTTATTTATATAGCGCCAATTCACAACAAAAGTGGCCTCGAGGCGCTTCACACTGTCGGGTAAAGATAAAACAGTGTTACAAGGAAAATCCCAACAATCCAGTGATCCCCTATGAGCAAGCACTTGGCGACGGTGGGAAGGAAAAACTCCCTTTTAACGGGAAGAAACCTCAGGCTCAGGGAGGGGCAGCCATCCACCCCGACTGGTTGGGGGTGAGGGAACAGAGAAGAAAGGAAGGAGAGCAGAGAGAGACACAAGAAGGTCCAGAGCTGATGCTCTTTATCGATTAAATCAAACGGCACTTTAGACTTTTCTTCATCAGAGATTCTGACAAACAGCACTGCAGCAGTAATTCAGTGGTTTTTACAGATGACCTGAGGTGATGACCCTCTGTCAAAAATGTATACAGGGCGAATTGGATCAGCATCACACTTTGTGATCTCACCGAGTGAAGGTGTGAATGATCCAGTATGTGGCTGTAAATCTGCCGGGACTTCCCATCCAACAGCTGGACCTGAGAAAACCTTCTTAGATGGAAGAAAAAAACTCTCATCAACAAACCAAAAGCTGGATTTGGCAATTCAGATGTTTTCCATGAAGGAGGCAGACATTTGTCACAAATCTTTTTTGCTTATTCAGGTAAAATCTGAGTACGAAGATGCATTATGAGATTAAAATAATGCTGCTGTGGCTGAACTGGTTTAGGAGATTTTAGGAGAGCCCAGAGTTGTCAAACTTCATTGCAACTGAACTGAATCAAACTGAAAGGATTTGAGAAATTATTCTATTATTCCCTAAAAGGAATCATATTCTTGTTGTTCAAATAGTGAAGAGAAAGTAACAATGAATTAAAATGAAAATTGTCTTAATTCTGCAGAGATCAATATGAAACTACTTTGGTTTCGTGCACGGGCGGGTAACAGGTCAACTAATGGATGGAAACTTTTGTTTAACAGTTGGAGGTATTTAAATGCTTTTTCAGGATTATACCACCAGTTTATAACAAATACTCCATCTTCCTTTAGTCTAGTCTGCAGTTTCTTTCTTCAGTGTAGTCTTAAACCTGGGTGGAAAGGTGTTGGAGTGGAGAATATGTTCCTCGAGCCACAGGATTTATGATTATTCCTGCTGTTTCTTTGTCAAGATTGTAAATTTTAACTGTTAGAAATCTCACATGAATGTTGGATAGCTAGAAACACTTTGGGTGGCTGTTGTTGTATGGCATTGGCTCCACTGAGACCCCCTTAAAAATGGACCCGATACCTTACAGTTACATGAGGGTCATGGTTGCCTTATCACTGCCATCTGGTGGCCGTAGTGAGACACGACAGTTTAGATATTTAAGAGCTACTTTAATAATAATAATAATAATAATAATAATAATAATTATTATTATTATTATTATTATTATTATTAATAGTAACAGTCAGCGGTG
The DNA here is from genome assembly GCA_028564865.1 of Zenarchopterus dispar. Classification (NCBI taxonomy): domain Eukaryota; kingdom Metazoa; phylum Chordata; class Actinopteri; order Beloniformes; family Zenarchopteridae; genus Zenarchopterus; species Zenarchopterus dispar. The sequence goes on from JAOWBL010021299.1 coordinate 5,474, forward strand.
CAGTTTCTTCCCCACAGCAGTCTCCCTACCCAACTGATCTATCTGGTACAATTTTTTTCCCCCACTATTTTAAACAATTCTTGTTTGTATTTACATTTGTATATTTTTGCATTGGATGTTTTAATTTTTCCCCTTTGTTAGACTATTTCCCACTTTTTAAATTTAATAAAATATGTATTATGTTTCGTTAAGTAGAGAGATAAAACTACTGCCGGCAAAGAAATCCTTGTATGTGTCTTTGTAATTGGCTAATAAAAGCTAATTCTGATTAAACAGATTAAATACCTTTTTTTTTTAGCCCACATTTGTACATTTCAAAATCAAAAGAAAAAGATTTGCTACTTTTCAACTTTTGTTTACTTTAACTTCTCAGTTTGACATCTCTTTGATTTCAGTTTGTCAAATGTGACTCAAATTCTTCAAGAAAACCACTCAACTCTTGCCTTCATGCTATACAATCTTGCCTCATTCAGTCCGTTTCGTCGTTTCACTGCATTTCCCACAAACCCATGCGGTCACAAAAACATTGCGTCACAGAAAAGATGGCGGACTAGTGTGTGCATGGGGTCCGCTCGGTCCGCTATCTACCTTTTTCTTCGTCGATGAAGGATAGATTAATTTTCTTTCAAACGGAATTTTCTCTAACAGGTAGGTTTTTATAAACAAGCTGCTACACTTTGGTGCAATAAAACATATAAATGTAGTTTTTTTTTCAGGAAGAGGACGTCAGTGACCAGACTGTTGAACTCGAACAGTCTCACATTTAAGTGTTATTATCGTAGATTCAGGCTCATTTTTGACACGTTTTTGCACATTATTGTTGCAGTAACGGCTGATGTAAAATCTATGTTGCTTAACACAACTTTAATTTTTCCTTTAGTCTGATTATTTACATTTATACTGAACATTATCCCCTTTTTCAGCAGGCAACAAAACTGCTGAGTTTTGTAGTATGAATGAATCCTAAAACATAAGTAGGACGTTTATGTCATGTGATTGTCTATTTCCTAGTTGCTTTAACATTATTTACGTTGCATTTCAGAAAAAAGGCTTAATAAACAACATATTTTAGCATTTTGAAGGTGTTTTAACTGTTTAGGTAAGCTCTTTGTGGTTTTACATTGAACCAGTCTGAAAAGTGACCAAACTCTCACTGCCCACGCAGAATAAAATTACCTGCAGAAAAACTGTTTAATTATTTAGCAGATCATTTCTAAAAATCTACATACTACAGCTGACAGAACATTAAAATCTAAATTCAAGGATAAGTGATTACTTCAAGCCATCACAGTACTTCTCTGCAGTCATTTTTATACCTCAAACATTGTTTTAATCTTTATATAATAATATCTGACCTTATATAATAATAATAATTATGACTGTTGAGATTAAGTCTTTTTTTTCTTTTCATTTGTGACTCTTGTAAATGCATTTATCTGCTTTATATTATTGTTTAGTGAAACAGTTTGATTGAAACTATTTTCAGCAGTTGTGATTAAAGAAGAGCTTATTCCTTTTTTTTTTTTTTTTTTGAAGTTTTACCACCCAAAAGCGATTTAGCCTTGCTCTAATTGTCTTTCTTTTAAAATGAACTCTATGCACTAACAAAATTATCAAATTGTGACCCGGTGCTGCTCACTATTGGGGATGCTGTTATAATCTATAAACGGTATTTATTCTGTCATTCAGGGTTTCAAGATGATGGGATTCATTTCATCACTAAAAACAAGCCCAAAGTGGTTTATATTAAGCAGACTTGGCAGCTGTGAGGTTTTTCTTAATGTTGATTTGGTATATTGGATGCCATTTGTTACAATAACCTCCTCATTAGTCCAGGTGTGGTTCTGACTCTAGCTGAGCTAGCTGGGGATTGATCCCAGGACCTTCAGATTGGAGAGGAACCAACTCTAACCACTGCTCCATACCCACTTTCTGTATAAACTCATTCAAAACTATCTTTTCTATCGTTCTGTCCTCCAAAATGATCTCCAAGGGTCTGCATTTATAAAACCTGGTTAAATTAAGTCATTGATGCAATAAAAAGTGTCGAGATTTCTGTGATGCTTTGCTCAAACCTCTGGACCAAGACGGGCCGGGTTGGCTTCAGACAGATCTCCTCATGTTTCCAAACATACGAGTATTATTTTTGGGGATGCTTCACTTGCAGCTGGAGTTTTGGGTTTTCTGTTGAAATTCTGATTGTGTTTTCAGGTGAAAATGTTCCGCCGGTCCAGGTTTAGTTTGCGCCCCAACGTCGGCACCTCGGGGAGGACAACCTCAGCAGCATCTCAGGAAACCCCTGCAACAAACCAGGAGGTCAGAGAGACCATAAAAGAAGCCGGTGAGAACATCGGTGCTGATGCGACAAACAAAACGGATGTGACCCCGTTACCTTCAGGGTGAGAGGCAAAGTTGCTTCCAGTTGCTTCAGAACCCTTTCCTGGTACGTTTATTAAGTGATGAAATAAACAACTCCTTCTGTAACCTTTCAGAGACGGCAATGAGCAAAATGGGGAAGGTGGCAGCTCCTCGGCAGCAGTCCAGAGAAGGAAACGGTTTTCTGTCAAGCCCAAAGTGGCTCCTGGTCGGGTCCCGGCCCTTTCCCGGCCCCCGAAGTCCCCCGTCAAGGCAGCGCCTGCGGCTCGCGTTGAATCCCCTGGCTCGGACTCAGACCAGCCATCAACATCCAGCCAAACTGGCCCCCCTCAAGGACTTCAGTCCCCACGGCGGCGACGGCACGCAGAAGACGGGAACCAGCAGAAAATGCCACCCAAAGCCGCCCCGTCTGACAGTTTGGTTGCTCCAGCTGTTTCCACAGCTGTAGAATCACCAGAGGAAGCACATCTGGCAGCAGACAGCAGCAGGAAGCCTGAAAACACTTCAGGCAGTCAGGGTAAAGAAGCTCCTCTCCGACCGCCGGAGAAAGTACCGCCCTCTCTACCCGATAAAGAGGCTACAGAAATATCAGAGAAAGCCAAGACTCTCGTCTCATCCAAAAATGCGTCTTCACTGAAACCATCGGCGCCGTCCTTAACGAGGCTGCTCAACAGCCCGTCGGACCTGCAGAGAATGGCCAAAGCCCAGAAACTCAGAGAGCTGCTCAAACAGGAGCAACTGAAAGAAAGGGTGAGCTTTCCAAAAACAGGACTCACTCTCCAAGATAACAAATAATATTATTGAGACATACACTTTAAAAAGAACAATTTTATGTTGCAGAGACTCAAGAGAGCAAAGTCCCGCCCAAAAGAATTTACTTTAGATCCTGCAAAAATGACCATGAGGGACCTCATCTACTACCTTCCAACATCTAACCCCATGTCGTAAGTACTCCAACAGCGTGGCCTCTCTTATTCCCACCTCCAGAGACGATGTTTTTATTGGTCGTCAAGGATACTGCTTGATGAAGAAATGATTTTTCCAGATCCAGTTTAGAAGACGCTCAAGAGAACGAGACTGATGTCCCACCTTCACCAGGAAGACAAGAGTAGGTTCATTTCTTTATTTTAAAATCCTCAAGGAGTATTCTTGGTGAAAATATAAAAATATCTCATTTCCTTATTTCAGTTTTGAAAATGAATTGTTCTACTTTTCTTTTAATTTTTCTTGTGCTTCAACGTTAAGAAGTCATTTTAAGCAAATTTTGATTTAAATTTATAACTTCAGTAATATAAGTAATGGTGTAGACTTGAGCACAAATATTTATTTATTTATTTTTGGTGTGTGTGTGTTTTCTCTACTTTGATCACAGCTCTTCTAGGTTGACATTACTGCCTCCATCATATCTGTCTTAAAGACTAAATAAATTCACATCTGATGTGGTATTTAAGATAAAACTGTCAGCATTGCTGAGGAAGAAACTAATTGTGTCTGATGGGTTTTTGTTGCCTAGCAACAAAAAACACACTTGAGAAGGATGTGTGCTGAAAGTGTACAGTCGCAGCCAGACGTTAACGTGGATCCCTCGACAGCAAAGTTGAGGGAAACATTTCATGTTTTAGACCATCTAGGGTCCTCTGCTCAAACTTTCTTCAGAGTGAGATGTTTTTATACATCTTTACAACTTTTTAGTGGTCGGGAGAATTCAAATAATTCTTGTCCAGGGGTGTCCAGTTCCAGTCCTCGGGAGCTGCTTTAGATGTTTCCCTGCTTCAGGACACCAGATTCAGATAAATGGATCACCAAGGTCTCTTAATGACACGTTCCTTTGGATCAGGTGTGTTGAAGCAGAGAAACATCTAAAAATGTTCCAGACTAACTGACGTCAGAACCTCTTCATAGGAGGAAATGTGAAGGCTTGAGGGAAAAAAACACCACCCTATCTGTGTAAGTATGGAGGTGGCAGCATCATGTTGTGGGACTGCTGGAGTTCGTTAAAGGAAAAGCATCATGAGGGAAGAAGATGATGTAGATATGATGAAGGAACATCTCAAGACATCAGCTTCAGTTATGGATGGGCTTTGGCTTCAAACATACCTTCAAATTAGTGTCTGGTCATGGTTCTGGTTGGTTTGAAAGTGATCTCAGAACTCTGTTCAGGTAGAATTCACTGAATGGTGTACCCCAGGGATCCGTCCCAGGACCACTTCACTTTATTCTTTACATTAACAATATTGACCAAAATCTTAAAAACATACGTTTTTATTGTTATGCAGATGACGCAGTCATATACACAGTTCAGCTCCCACTCCCACTCTTGGTGTGTCCCAGCAGCGTTCCCAAATATGCAGCTCGATTTACTTGAAAAAAACCTGCAAAAGACCTGGAAGTTGACTCAACTGGTTTCACTTTTTTTTGATTGCTTGAACTGGAACTAGAAACCTAGACGTGGCAGCGGTTTACATGATGAATTGTGCTCGTTGCTTCTACACTAACGCTGATATTTTCACCGCGTTTCTCGAAGGTCTCCAGAACAAGCTCAGGAACCTAAAATCCACCCCACCAAAGCAGCTTCAAGGGAAGAAGAAGAAGAAGAAGAAGAAGAAGATGCTGCGGTGGCAGACGAGGAGGACGAGGAGGAGGAAGCGCTCATGGTCCCTCAGGTCAAAGTAGCAGAAGACGGCTCGCTGATCATCGACGAAGAAAGGTCGGTGCGGTTTAATAGTTGCAGCCGTTAATTGGCCAGATTTTTCAATTTTTTTTAAACTTGTGCTTCAGCTTAACAGTTGAAGTCCAGCGAGCCAAAGGGCCAAACCCGGCTGAGGGCCGGGACCCAATATTCGAGCGTGGCTCCACCACAACGTACTCCAGCTTCAGGAAAGGGACCTACACAAGACCGTGGTCCGCTGAAGGTGATCCAGATCACAGAATCACGTCAGACAAAAAGATGTTTTCATATCCCAGCCCGGACGTTTGTTTTGATGCCGCTTCCCTGTCGTCCTTCTTTCAGAGACGGACATGTTCTTCCTGGCGGTGAGCATGGTGGGAACAGACTTTTCCATGATCTGCCAGCTGTTCCCACACAGAGCCCGGTCAGAAATAAAGGTTGGCCATGAGTATTTGAAGTGCAGAAAAATTTTAAAAACAGAAACTCATAAACTTTCCTAAAAACACAACAATTATTATTTTTTATTTTCAGAACAAATTTAAAAGAGAAGAGCGGGAGAACTCATGGAGGATTGATAAGGCTTTCAGTAAGTTCTTCATTGGATCTTTATGGTTCATTTAGATAAATGTGACATAAAATACAACGTATAAATACTAACTCAACATTTATTGATGATTGTTATACAGGAGAGAGGCGTAAACTGGACATAGAGTACTTTTCTAAGCTGCTAGAGAAAGTTTTGGAAGTTCAGAAAGACAAGAAGAAACTCAAGTCACTTGCTGAGAGGAACACCAAGAAAAGCAGGACAAAGGCAAAAAGTAACCATTTCTAGATGCTTTTTTACTTCTAGTATATTAATACCTCAGAATGTAATGTTTCTGTTTTTCACGGGTTTCGTAAATCCTGGTGTTTATTTCTTCCACAGGCAAAAAATCCCCAAAGAAACTGAGTGATATAGAGGAGGAGGAAGATGAGAACCAAGTTCCTGAGCTGGAGGAAGGAGGGGAGAAGGAGAACGAGGACCAGTCTAACGAAGGAGTCCCCGCTTCGGAGCCAAAGAAGAAACGCAAAAGAAAGACCAAACCGGCAGCCTTGAACGAGGAACCTGCGGACAAGAAAAACAAAACAGGTCCATTGAGGAAAAACCACAACATCGAGTGTTTTTAGAAACGCTCCTGAAGTGTTACGAAGCACACACGTTTGTCGGTTTATGTCCAGCGTCCTCCGAGGTGTTTAGAGCGTTATTAAATGTTCTCAGTTTGGCCTTTTCTCCGACCTCCTCGCCTCCCAGTGTTCCCAGTTTCTCCTTGTGTGTTTGACTTTTGCTTTCAGCTTGTTGCTGAGTTTCGTCTTGATTTTATCTTCTCAGATGAAGCTGGAACACCTGAAGACTCTGAGGCTGCACTTCATGAGGACCAAACAGATGACATGTAATAATACTTTTTTTTTTTTTTTTAATCCTAATGGTGTTTGGGGAGTAAAGACTACACATGACACAGACATCAAATCTCCCCTGAAACTCTTCTGGCAATAATATTTATCTTAGCAAGGCTCCATAAAGAGAAGAACAACATTTATGTAGGGGATAGATAAATATTCTTTTCGAGCTTATTTATTCCTGCCAAATCCTGTTATTAAAAGGTTTCCTGATTTAAAAAAAAAAAAAAAAAAAAAAAACATTTTCAGAAAATCCCAAGTCTTTAAAGAATAACTGGTGCATACGTGCCGATTAGACTTGTAGGTGTTACCTAAAGATATTCTTTGATTTTCATCTTTTGATGTAACATTCCAACATTAATAGAAGGTTTTATGTTTTTGGATGCACTAAATCTTCTGAAATTTTCTTTATAGCGAGAGTTTCATGTATTATCTACTATACTTGTATTACTTCAGTTGATGACAGTAACAGATGTGAATAGTCGATGTTAATAAAACTTGTTTATTCTAGCGTTTGAGGAGAATAAACTACATTGAAAATAATTTGGCCAGTAGGGGGCGCTGCAATTAGCTCATTTAAGTTTTTTTTTTTTTTTGCATTTTACAAGTTAAAGGTGAAAATTTGTTCTTTCTTTCTCTGATTCTAAATATTTTTTTTAAATCTAATACTTTATGATCACATTTCTGCTCCCTCAGTGTTGTTGGTTCAAGCGTGCAGATCCTCTTAGACCCCAGTGATATAATGATTGCAGCTCTTCTAGTATTTTTTATTTTTTTGTGCTTATTTGACATTTAAACTCTTTGTTTTGTCCTGGTGTTCAGCTCTGAAAAGACTGAAAATATCAACCCTGCCAAGGAGGCAGCTATTAAGCCAGCGAAGCTCTGTCGAGGCAGAGCGCCTAAGCCTCTGGTACCTCTGGGTCTGAAGCGAGGTAAGAAGCCTCTTCCTGCCACGAAGGCCAAAGAAACTGACAAAGACGGCGAGAGCGTGAATGATGGCGTCTCCAACGAGCAGGTGATTATTATTAGATGAACATTTAGAACCAGTGTATCCTTCTAGACAATGTGATGTAAGCTTTGTTAATGTTTCAGGAGAAGAACGACGAATCACAGACGAGCCAGTCCGATAAGAAGATGTCAGATGATGTTTCTTCAGAAGAAGACGATACTCCAGTTAAACCTCAGAAACCAACAAGGTTAAACTTTGCAAACCTCCCACTCCATCATTGCACAAAAAAAAAAAAAAAAGTCCCATTCCACTTTTTTTGATGTGGTGTGTAATTGTGTCTCATAGATACGGCAGAGTGCCCAAACCCATCCAACCCTTGAATTACCCCTCCAGAGAGGAACCGCACTCCTCTGAAGCTACTCCGGCCTCGCCTTCGACCTCAAAGTCCAAACCCAAATCCACCGTCAAGAGGGGGAAGGCATCAAAGCAGCAACCGGCCGAGAAGTCCAAAAAAGCCAAACTGATCACCCTCAGGTCCTCCAAGTCCGAGTTCAGCGACGAGGACAATGAAAACCAGGACGAGGACAGCGAGCGGCCCTCGTGCAGCTCCAGTAAGGACCACCACGCTCCTTTGTTTGTGCCCGACAGCCTGCACGCCACAAATCCTGAGATCACAGAGGTGGATGAGAATATGGTGGAGGTAAGAGCACCACGTAGCCGTCACGTTGGTCAGATCCTCACCATCCATTCATTTTACGTTTGTGTTCTGCATTATCTTTTGTTACGCATGGTTTCACCTCACTTTTTTTTTTTTTTTCCAAATCCTCCATTCTCGACTCCTCCTATCCCAACACGTAGCTTGAAATCTTGGCCAGCATGCCCGACGTACTGGGCATCTCCCAAGATGCACTGTGCCCTGATTCCTCTTGTCATCAGGCACAACATGAGACGGGCAGTGCTGAGCCATGTGAACATCAGCTGGACCTGCTGGTTGTAAGTGAAGTACACCTAAAACCTAGACGCTGTTAGATTTCATCATGAGCCCCATTTACACTTTTTTGAGGTCTAATCTTAAAAATATAATTGTCATCAAATCCATCCATGTGTTCTTGTTTCCACTTTAAAAGTCCCAAAGTATAATTTTTTTTGTTTTATTTATTTATTTTTTTCTGGTTTTCTTAAGGTCTGTCTTTTTAAGAGGTGCACAGTTGATTATAAACATTTTGAGGGAATAGATGTACCGTATTTTTCGGACTATAAGTCACACTTTTTTCATGGTTTGGCTGCTCCTGCGACTTATACTCAGGTGGGACTTATATATTAAAATATATAATTTCACATTTTCATTTCTTTCACACTCACAGCTGTGAGAGGGAGCTCTAGGCTTGTGTGCCAGTATCTGCTACTCCTATTACTACCACTGCAATAAAAAAATGTAAACATAAACTTATAAAGACAATTGAGATCATTATGTATTTTTTAGCTGGTGCGACTTATACTCAGGAGCGACTTATAGTCCGAAAAAAAAACGGTACCTAAAGCCACCCCATTTGTATTTATTTAGTTGTTTGTTTGTTTGATCTCCTCACACGACCAGAATTATTTGCACATCAACCATGCTCATGCATCCGTCCCCACATCCCCCCTTAGACATTATTTATTTCCAAACAAATGACATCCTCCAGTATTTACGTTGCCATGGCGAATGAGCGACAGTAACATGGTTTCATCACCGAACAGACCCTCGGAGGTTTTGAGCTGCAATCAAAGTAAAATGACCCGACTTTGGTGCTTCATCAATATAAACAGGAATCTAAATAGCATATTATGCTTTCTAGTTCCTGTATTTGGTTTTTTTGGTTGGATCACTCATTTTTATTGGGACTTTTGAATCACTTTGAATCACCAAAAGCACTTAAAGCATAGTCTGATTTACAAGTTTAATTTTGGACTAGGATAAATGCAGTTAGGTTATTTTGCTTGAGTTTTGCGGTGACCCCTCTTTAGGGTTTGTTTTTATGTACATAAATTTACAGATGCACCTAAACGTCTGACAAACAAACCCGGTAGGTTGTAAAGCAGTGACAGAAGCTTTTTATGTCGTGAAACTGTTCTAAAAACCAAAACACTCGCTGAATAAAGCTGCCGTTTAACAATAAACGTGTAAAAATAAGCAGGAAACTGGTGATAATTTAAATTTAGCACTCGATTACCTCAAATCGCCAACCGTTTGGAAGTAAACCGGACTGACGGTGCTGAAGAAAAACAAAAACTGAGCCTTTCGTGTCAACATGTCGTCATCTGAGAAAGATAGAAAGAGAAGCTGGTGAAGACTTTGATGTCACATATCTTTTTTTTATGTAATTACTTGTTTAATTTGCCTTACAGGATGTTATCGACTTTCTTTCCTCGGAGCATTCAGAAGGTAAGCTGTAGCTTTACTTTAAGTGGCTTCTGGTGAAAACCGTGCTTTTAGACCGTTTTCATATGTTTTTTGTTTGTTTTTTTTTTCAGTTTCTCACGATGAGAGTTACAACGAGGCTGCCGAAGCCCTTCTGACCATTGGCAACCTTCCTCACGTGTCTCAGTCAGCGACGGCGGCTGGTGGAAACGAACCCACTCAGGCTGAGGAAGAGAGTGTCCCTCAGTTTCAAGAAGTCACAGAAGCATCAGCGAACGCTCCCACTGTGGAGTTACAAGACAGCTGTGACGCGTCTGGTGTTAAAACCGGCGGTAAAACATTTATTGAGCTTCAGACTGTCCGTGTGGATCCTACTCCTCCGGTACAGCCAGATCCAGAGAGTTCAAATAAAAGCACCCCGCCCACCAAGACCGGACGCTTTTCTAAGGTGAAACCGAAGCCCAACCTCGGCAGAACATCACGGGCTGTGCAACCGGTGTCCCACGCAGAGATGCCCACGGGAAAGAAAGTGGAAGAGAGCCACTTGGCTCCTCCCGACCTTCCTCAGGTTGAGATGCCGTCAGCTGCTGAAGAAGCAGGTCCAAAGATCTCACAGTCTGAGGAACTGTTGAAAGATCCCGTTCTTCCTACTCAAGAACCATCTGATGACAAGACGTTGGAGGTCAAATCGGGGGCACCAACATCAGATCAGACTTCACAGCTTGGACCCAGTCGGAACCAGTCCACCCCAGAGTCGACTCCTGAGTCCACAGATGAACGGCTTAGACCTCATCCTGGAGCAGCAGAGACCGGTTTTAATAAACCGGCGGGTTCTGATTCAGCAGCGATGGAGGTCGAGCAAGAGTCATGCACAGATTCAGCCCCAGTTCACGAGAGCGGTGAGAAACCCTCACCAGTACCACCTGCAGAAGGTTTGACCTCCAGTCAGAGAGGAGAAGGTGAAGCTGCACCTGCAGAAGGTTTGACCTCTGGTCAGAGAAGAGAAGGTGAAGCTGCACCTGCAGAAGGTTTTACCTCCGGTCAGAGAGGAGAAGGTGAAGCTCCACCTGCAGAAGGTTTGACCTCCAGTCAGAGAGGAGAAGGTGAAGCTGCACCTGCAGAAGGTTTGACCTCTGGTCAGAGAAGAGAAGGTGAAGCTGCACCTGCAGAAGGTTTTACCTCCGGTCAGAGAGGAGAAGGTGAAGCTCCACCTGCAGAAGGTTTGACCTCTGGTCAGAGAGGAGAAGGTGAAGCTGCACCTGCAGAAGGTTTGACCTCTGGTCAGAGAGGAGAAGGTGAAGCTGCACCTGCAGAAGGTTTGACCTCCGGTCAGAGAGGAGAAGGTGAAGCTGCACC
>JAOWBL010021326.1:0-33729 GCA_028564865.1 Zenarchopterus dispar
TTCTTTTGTTCACTTTTGCTTTTCTTAGTCTTTTGCTTTTCTTAGTCTTTCTTAGTCTTAAAAAAAAAAAAAAAAAAAAAAAATAGCAACATGACTGAATACTTCGCAATCTAGGTTAAATTAAAGAGACATTCCAGAGTAAAACAACTCTTAAGTGTATTAGTAGATAGTAATGAGGTTAAATGTCAGAGACCAAAATGATATGAATCAAATCAGTTTTGAGTAAGAATGGTAGAGAGTTGTACAGCCTAACTGCCATTAATATTAGCCCAGAGAGCAAACAAAGAATGTGAACTGTTATTTTAAGCCTCTGACGAGACTAAAAAATGTAGAGTCCTTGCTGATAAGTCCGGGTAATTTTACCTTTGTGAGTGTAAAGAGAAGAAAATAAATGGATTGTCTTAATTTGTCATGTCATTTAGTTTGTAGCCATTTTTATTCAGTATCAAGTGACTACCAATGTCACACAAACTACTGTCAATAGAGCCAAAAAAAGAGGACAGTTTGTGGTCTCTGCCTTTAATATTTACTGATTTTACTATAAATATATACACTAAAACCACTGAGCATGAGAAACAACACATTAGGCAACTGCATGAGCAGGCAACCCACATGTAGAGGATTGGAAAGGCAGCAAAGTGCCACAGGATGGGAATCGAATCTGGATTGGCTGATAAAGGACAGCAGCCTCCTCAAGTTGGGCGCCAAATCAACAAAGATCTCCTCTTTCAGTTTTTTGTTTTGTTTTTGTTTTTTTTTTGATGTATTGATAATGTATAGGGTACAAGTGTGGGCTTGTCTCTTCCATGACAACACCAAGTTGGTTTTGACAATGGAAACTACCATGCCAATCCATATGAAGCAAGTGTACTTCGTGCATTGAGCACAACCAGGTATGTTCCACATTTCATATGGACTGACGAGTGGGAATGAAGCATTAAGCTCCTTGTGCAACCAGCCTGGTGTGAGTCACAACCCATGGTCCTTTGTCATGTTTCATCCCCTTTTCTCTGCTTGTTTACTTGTGTCACCACTTTAAAAAAGAAAAAAAAATTTAAAGGCCACAGGTACCTACAAATTTCCATTCATTTTCATATGCAATATAAGACATAAACTGGACAGTGTAACTGATGAAAGTGATGTCATGAAAACAATGTTATCCATTATTATACAATTGGACTCACCACAGTCTGGTACAATGAGATTAAATGTGAAATGTGTGAACCCACATACACAAGAAAGGCAGATTAAAGTGCTGGCTCTTTCACAAACAGCTTTCTCTCAGTTTGTGTCTTAGTGCCATGGTCTGCATTCATCATACCATTGGGATATTCTGAAGTGGTAATGATCCTAAATAAATCAAAGGCAGCATCTAGAGAGAAACAATGGAAATCTGTTTATCGTTTATATTTGAAACATCCCAAATTAGGGAGATTGATTTATTAAAGAGGAAGTGTTGGCACTTGCAAATATACATTCCTTCTACTTTAATACCTCAATTGCACTGACGTAGAATTAGATGTGTTTTTTTTCTTCTTCTTTCTTCAGGAGCTGCTGTCGTGTTGGGAAACTGGCCCAATTTTCCTCGTCTGCAAGGGGCAAGGTCGCATACATCAAATTTGAAGCAAGCACAGACACCTAATGATTAAAGCAACCTGTCAAAAACCTGGGGAGGGTGTTCAACTTGGCATGGGCAGGTTTCTGAATCTAAATCCAACCTGAGATCCTTTCTGTCACTTTGGATTAACATTACCTGTCGGTACACAATGTCGTGGTGCCTTTGGGCTGCAGCATAACTGTCTACTGTGACTACAGTGTGACTTGGTCCCTGAAAGTGAAACATGGAGGACAGACTGTGCAGGTGCAAATCTAGCACATGTTGATTTGGTTTGCCTGAGGATTACATGTTTTGCAACCAAGAATGGTGAGCGTTTTTCTTTGTTTGTCATTATATTGTGTATAAATCAACCTCCGTAAATGGATTAGAAATGAAAACTGCAAAAACAAACTTTCAGACTACTATTCCTCCTGCTAACCATTGTATGTCCAGAGAAACAGTTCTGCCCTGTTTCACACTCCACTGTTCAGTCTCATCCACCCACTGATGTGGAATAGCACGTTGAAATTAGCACGTACTTGTTCACCTTCCACCAAACTCCCACCCAGTCTGCAGTGAGAAGCTCTTTCTGAGCGTCAGTGAAGCCTGCCTGCATTCAGCCAGTGTACACAGACTTGTTCTTTTCTGTTGCGTGAGAGCAGTTGCTCTGACACACGGGGTGCATTTGTATTATGATGGGGGCAGGAATTCCAGTGGAAATCAGCTATGTTTGCTGCTTGATTCTGGTGGGATGAATTCTCACGCAGATGTGACAGGGATTTTTAAAACAATAACAAAGCTTTTGCTGTGAACATTGTGTGCCAGTTCTCACATCACAAGGGACTGACTAAGCAGGGGGGGGCTGAAGGTTTAGAAATAATACTCCAATGTTATATGCCAGTAATATTTTTGCATCAGAGGTTTAAACATATTAATCAGTTAAAATTAAATTACCCTCAACTATTTATACAACATATGTAATTTATTTTTGAAACAAGTGTAAGCAGTAAAATACAGATGCAGGAATGTCAGTAAGAATAACTGCAGCCAGCATGATTTTATCCACATGGTTCTTCAGTGACATTTCGTTAAATGTCAGTACTAATGTCTGTACTTACACTTATCACCCACAGAAATTCTTCTGCAGACTCCCCATGGCGCCTGCTTAATCAAGATGACAAGCAGTTTGGAACCAGATTGTAATTGGATACAGGAATGATAAGATGTTAACTAAGCATGCACTAATTCGTCTATCCTCATTCTCGTGCCGCAAGATTTTTTCCCCCCAACTTAAACTTCCTTTCTAATACAGTTACGTCCAGAAGTATTTGGATAATAGACTTTTTACTATTTTGCCTTCATGTGCACTACCACAGTAGATTTGAAATAAAGCAGTCAAGATGTGACCAAAGTTTAAGCTTAATTGTGTAAAAATGTGGCATTTACTATTGATGAATTGTAGCCATTTTAAGTAGCTCCTTTTTCTAAGGGCTCAAAAATATTTGAATAAAGTGATTCAAATGTAAATGTTCGATACGCTTTAATACTTAAAACATCCTTTGGAGGCAATGACTTTCTGAAGTCTAGGAGCTCGTGGACATCATCAAATTCTGGATTTTAATTTGTGGAGATGATTTGGCAGATCTTCACTTCTGTGACTTTCATCTTTCTCCTAGGTTGTGGCCCTTTCTGTCTTCAATTTTTGTCTTCAGTTTCTGTCTGCAATAAAGGAAAATCTACTGTTTTACATCAAATGACTGACTTGGGTATTGCAGATTATTCTATTTCTGTGCCCCCAAAAAGTCTTGAGATGGTTTTGCACCATGTTTGGGGTCATTAGCCATCCACAATGTGAAATATCATCCAATCAGTTATGTAGACGTATACACCTCAGAATTCATCTTCATACTTCTGTGAGCCATCACATCAAGTCAGCCATTTCCATTGGCGTCCATACCTGTCTATGACATAATTTTTACTTTTAAAAACTAATAAAGGATTTTAAAGTCAATGGGAAAACAAACTGGGATGCTAAAATTGGAGTAATATGCTTTTGTGTTCTTGCACTAATCAAAAGCTGAGCAGCAGTATTTTGAACCAGCTGCAATCAAGCAAGTAAGGTCTGGCTAACCACAACATACAGTCATTGCAACAGTCTAAACAAATAATACCTGCGTGTCACACATCGTTGTAAACTGTCTGTATTTATATTCATGAAGGCATCTTCATCAAGGAAGGATTCTGCAATCATTCGTTTTAGTTTGTCTTTCGTGGTCATTTTAGGCTTTTTGATGTTGAGATCACTAGTGCTTCCTTTAAAGACACAATCCTCAAAACTCTCATTTTCCAAATAATTCTTAACCTGACTGTGAGTACATAAGCTTATTATATGAGACTAATCCTATCAAGATTTTTTTTTCTTATTTATCTTCTTCGCTGTTACAAACGCATTGTCTTTTGAGTCAGTTTTCTGGTTTCTGTTGACATGTCTGGCGCTTCCATGGTGCTATTAAAGCTTTTGCTCCATGGCCTCAATATCTATAAAAGTCAGTTGAGGGAAAAACAGATATGTGAATGACTTCTGCTCTGTAAGAGGAAAAACTGTTGTTTCTTTTTCCAAAGAAGAATGCTTCCCCAACTTATATCACATTGCATTTAATGTTTTACACTGATAGAACTGGGTCCCAGAAACTCTAGTTTTCTCTAAATTTTAAGAAGCGTATGCAACAGTCAAAATAAATGGTGTTATTTTTATTTATTTATTTATTTATTTTATAGAGTCTGGATCTTTCAGGAGTTTTAACCGGAGCACAGAATTGGAAAAATAGGTATTCTTATCAATTATTCTGTGGTTTCACTCCTTCATAACGGATAGAGTATTCACTCTCAAGGGGAAATATGTTCCTGCAGGAAGAGACAGAACTACAGGTGGACTGAAACAAAAATACTATTTAAACTGAGGAGCATTTTCGAGAAGGGAAGCAGAGAAACTAAATCAGTAACCACGGCATGTGGCAGATTCTGCATTTGGGTGTGAACTCTGCTGCAGATAGAAAAAGCCTTAAGATGTGCAGAAAGAGCTCGACTCACAAATACAGATGTTAGTGCACAGTTTTAGATTAAGGCTATATATTCTTTTCCAGCGTGGAGGCTGCAATTATATGGATAGACTAGAAATCTGAATTCAATAATCCTTTACCATTATTGATGCACCTTTCATCTATTGAGGAAAAAGGATGAGGGACTTAAAAGAAAAAGTAGGCAAGATGGAGATAGTGTAGAAATTGAAAAATAAAGCACCCCTCCAAAATTATTGTCACCAAATGCCTAATTAGTCAGGAATGCTTAAACTGAGGTTTCAAATGTTGAATTTAAAATAATTTTTATTGTAATGCAAACAAAAATGCAAAGGGATTAAGTGTATTTTTGTTTTTCACTCATATCCACAGGAGCCTGAAATCCAGTCAGTCTTCAGTTTCATTGTCTCTCTAAAACAGGCTAACATCCATTAGTGCTGGCAGGTAGGGTATTGAGATGAATGTGTTCCAATTTTCACCAGCCCTCTGAATGCCCTGCTAGATCTAGCAGCATCGAGGGACTGTGAAGTGAGAGCTGGAGCTGTCCCAGTGTAACTCGGACTGATTCACAGTAGCCTTGTGATCTCTGTCTGTGAGTAGAATACCAAATATACCTATGAAGGTGCTTTTATTAGTTCATAAAAATAGTTGCACAGACAATGCTCTCACTTTTTGTGTATTCTGTGCCTACTCTCTCCTCTACACTATGATTATCCACGATTATTAGACGCACCATCTACTATACCAAGGTCCGCCTCTTCAGTGCTACATAATCACTTCAAGCTGGCCCTTTCGTTATAATAACAATAGGTGCCAGGGCAAATAAAAGACAAAAAGATGTCAACAAGGTGCATGCAAATTCCCTCACTGAGAGCCATACATGATAATTATGAGAAAAATGAATGAGCAGCTTGTTTTTGAGCGCCCGAATTTGTTTATTCAGAATTGTATTCAGTGTATATGCAATTCTTTGCCTGTGAAGGTTTTGTGTATGTCTGTAAAATAATGAGTGGATGCAAGAAAACTTTTTCCCAAGCCTCTGTCTCTTGTGGATGCTTTTGAGACAATACTTGAAGCAGCTGTTTGCCATTGTTGCCAAAGTCCTTACTTAACCCCGTGGTCATCTCACCACACTGGATGCCCTAATTTGGAGCAAAATGTTTAACCAAGGTGTATGACTTGCCATCAAGATAATGATTGTAAAATCACCAGCTGATTAAACGACTCTCCAGTACTGTTTGATTTAGCATGTACATAAGCGAAGGCACCAGCAGCAGGGGTGTTTAATGGAGATTCCTCAATTAAATTATCTACAGGGGAACAAAGGCGGAGGCTGGCCCTGCTGCTCCTAGCTGACACTTATAGGACATGGTAGTTTGCAGTTTGTTACCCCATGAAACAAGGATTGATCTTTCTCTACACCTCACCTTCTCTTTAAAATGAAATAAATAAAAGTTAACACCACAAAGCCGATAAGAAGTTATAATTAGACTATAATGCTACACAGCACACAAACATGTTGGATGTGGCCCTCCATGGCTGATGTACAGGGAGTGCCCACCTCCTTCTTTTGAGGATTAGCAACTATCAAAGCTGTGCTCATTCCACACTCACATTTCCTTCCTTTAAACAATCGGTGGAAACTCCCCGTCAGCCCACACAGGCCTCTGAACCAGCCGGAAGGGCAATCTTCAGACATGCTCCAGAGATCAGGCAGATATGCAACCAACTGCTCTGAGACACTGTGATAGTGCTCATATAGGTTGATGCTTTAGTGTATTTTATCTTCTGTGTTTAGGAGCTCTTCACCACTACAAAAAAAAAGTTGAAAAAAAAAAGGTTTAGCAAAGTGAGAGACCACATTTTTGTCACAAATCAAGATGAATGGAAGGTTCAGGGATCTGTTTGCAACACGGCAGTTAGATGTTGCACAACTTAGAAGTTTTGTTTTTGTTTTTTTGGATTTGATAACAAAGACAAACTCTTTGCACTTTGATCTAAGACTAAAGAAAATCAAAGAACACGGTGGAGGTCTGATTTCCTAGTCAGCCGTGAGTAAGGTTTCTCAACCCCTGCTCCTGCATTTTTCATCATTCCCAGAAGGTTACATAGAAACGCTCTCCTCTGCTTCTTGATTCAGAAAAAAAGTTACCTTTGCCAAAGTACTAGCATTTTTTTCCTTATAAGTTAAAGCAGCACAAAGAACTTTTTCATTCTCAAATATCAGTTTCAATTTCATTTGAAGAAATGTTGAATACTTTGAGGAAGTGTCTGCTAGATCTTACAGTTTCCTGTCCTTTCAGTTGGCAAAAACTTCCCAAAGTGACTTTAGATTCCTGTCCCAGCTGTTGGTGCATATTGCACCAACAGCTGCAGGGTTTTCTGTCTCCAGCATCCTTGTGTGTATCTCAGGTCTCATTCAGATCCTACATTAAAATGAATCATGATAAATCTGATCACAAATAGCTGGTGCTTAGAATTCACACCTGGCATTAAAATGTGACCTTCCCGCTCTATATGCAGATCATTTTCACATGCAAGCACCAAATGTGTTATTATTGTTAATCACCTGAGGCTGCAGACTTTGTGTTAGCATCATGCTCTTCTTTACTGGAACACATTTTAATGCAAGGTCTGAACAGGGTTCAAGAGATGCCACTAACTTTGACGACCACAGTTTCACTCCCCCTGTGAGACACTTCAAGGAACCTTGGAATACCTGCTGATGCCAGTGCCCTATAATAAAATTTTAAAGGAAATGGTCCAGATCGCTATCAAATGTTAATTGCTTCCTCCTTTTCTATTTACAATCTCTTCTCAAAGTATACTGAAATTAGGCTGGGATTATTTTTTTGATCTTGCAAACAGT
This sequence comes from Zenarchopterus dispar, assembly GCA_028564865.1. Lineage (NCBI taxonomy): Eukaryota > Metazoa > Chordata > Actinopteri > Beloniformes > Zenarchopteridae > Zenarchopterus > Zenarchopterus dispar. The sequence goes on from JAOWBL010021326.1 coordinate 7,544, forward strand.
CACAAAGGTATAAATGGGCCCTGTTGGAGGTTTCTAACCACCACCTTTATTTATTTATTGTCCAATCTCAGCGTGCCAGTGCTGGTTGATATGTGTCACTGTGCATTACTGTCCCATTGATCTACAGTAAATACTCTAATGTGCTCTCACCCACAGCAAGTCAAGAGGACAATATGGTTTCTTTGTTTGCGTATATCTGGTCCTACATGTGCATGTAGACTGCCAAGAAATGAATCAGTGTTGGGAGAAGCAGGCTGATATTTGAATCTGAACATTTCCCATCATGCTTCAGGCCTGGGACCCTTCAGCAGCAGGCGTTCAACTGGTAATTCTTCACCCTGTGATCAAAGGAACCGTTCTCAGCAGGCTCCCTTATCATTCCTTTCCTCACTTTTCACTGTTCCAGTCTTAGTCATGAGCAACCAAGTGTGAGTTATAACCCGGTGGTGGTTTTTTGCGTATTATGTATGAATCTAGCATGTATCCTATCTAGTAACCCCTTGCCATGCTGAATCTTAGCCCCTCAAAGCAAATTTCCCCCTTTCGTGATCAACCAGTATCCCCTAAATGCAAAAGGGTGTACACAACCTCACACACAACCTACTCATCACACTCATAACTAAGTCATTCTTGGCACTACCCATAAGCTCCAGTTTGGTGAAGATGGTTTCATGCTCCCTTAACTCTTAAACCCTGTTTTATAGTCATTTATATTCATAGACCTTATTACTGATTCTTAAATGTAATAAAGCTCTGTCATCCCTGTTATTCTCCTTTTTCCTTATTTTTTGTCACCAACTTACATCTTATCTTTGATTCACTCTAATTCACGCTCCAATAGCTCATATGTGACAGCTCTTGTGAATGTATCACCTACAGTGGTGTTCCAACGTTTTGTAGGCATAGATTAATATTTATTATTCTCAAGTTGATGTTGGTTCAGTGCTACATTACTGAAAATCTGGATCTGTTTATCGAATCCTAAACAGCTGGGAGCGTTCAGATGAAAAGTGGAGACTAGTGCCCTGTCATAGCAGGGCAGCCATAAATGAGTGGCTTGTTTTGGCTTATAAGAAACACCTAAGACAGTTTGTGGCTCACTAAATGAAGGCAGCCTGCGGGTGCGAGCAGTTGGCCAAGTCCAAATGAGTGCTGTAAAACTGGCCAAGCCCGATGGGAGCACTGGTGCCTCTTTTTCATCCTGGCCTGAATCCATGACATGGATGTCTGGCCTTGATGCTCTCCACTGGTTCCCTCCACCCTCTTGCTCGTTCCCTCTGATGTTACCATTTTTTTCTGTTCTTCTATATCGCAGTGCAGTTTCTACATGCAGTTAGCCACTGCTTATCTGCTGTAGGGAGTTGAGCAAATTAAATAGGCTCCCTCTTTATAATGTTAACATTGCCTTTTATAACTCAGACTCCTTTTGTCTCAGAGTCTGACCAGGAGTTGTATTGACCAATAAAAACAACTGTAAACTGAGGCAGATGAAAAGATTATTTAAAAGAACGAACCTTAGAAGTTAGAGTTAAATAAAAACAGCATTAACTGTCAGGAAAAAAAAATGCAAATGTTGAATTTCTGTGGTGGTAATTTGTTAAGTGTAACCGGAGAGATATGCCAACTCCACACTCCTTTCTGTGGAGAGAAAAATGTATGAACATAAGCAATTGCTTTTCATAAAAACACACGACAACAGGATCTCATAAACCTTTGTAGAAACCACTTCTACTCTAGTTTTAGTCATAACATCCTTGAGGCTGCCAGAGTGTATCCCATCATCCCATGTTACCATTTTTTTCTGTTCTTCTATATCGCAGTGCAGTTTCTACATGCAGTTAGCCACTGCTTATCTGCTGTAGGGAGTTGAGCAAATTAAATAGGCTCCCTCTTTATAATGTTAACATTGCCTTTTATAACTCAGACTCCTTTTGTCTCAGAGTCTGACCAGGAGTTGTATTGACCAATAAAAACAACTGTAAACTGAGGCAGATGAAAAGATTATTTAAAAGAACGAACCTTAGAAGTTAGAGTTAAATAAAAACAGCATTAACTGTCAGGAAAAAAAAATGCAAATGTTGAATTTCTGTGGTGGTAATTTGTTAAGTGTAACCGGAGAGATATGCCAACTCCACACTCCTTTCTGTGGAGAGAAAAATGTATGAACATAAGCAATTGCTTTTCATAAAAACACACGACAACAGGATCTCATAAACCTTTGTAGAAACCACTTCTACTCTAGTTTTAGTCATAACATCCTTGAGGCTGCCAGAGTGTATCCCATCTCTATTTTCAGGCTGAAATAGCTTAAAAATATAAAATAAGCTCAGCTGAATTTGTTAGAGACATCTGCAGTACCAGTCCAATGAATCTTAGAGATTTTAGTGTTCAGTGACTTTTCTGTCAGTGCCACCTTGTGAAACGGCTCAGCAACAAAACAGATGTTTATTTAGATTCCTCAGAAGAGGACTCCTTTGACCTAGATAATCTCATGACTTTTGATGTAGCATAGTCTTTAAAATAGATAAATCGACTTTTTATCTTTTTTTTCTTTTTGGTTAATTCTTTGACTTTTCAACTGCCACCACACAGATCTAGTGTCACAATATGGTATCGCCAGTGATTTGTACAAAAGATTGATGTTTTTGGTGCTTATCCCTGAACCTAAAGTGGTGGGTTCAGGTCAGGGATTCAATTTGAGTAGCATGTCATCTTCTGAGCCATCCATCCACCCATCCTTTATATAGACACATTTGTACTTTAATGATGATAAAGCAATACTACTGAACCACTATAACTTCACTTTTAAGAGTGAGCATTAGTACAACCCCAATCCAAAAAAAAAGTTTTGCAAAATGTCAATAAAACTAGAATGTAATGATTTGCAAATCTCAGAAAGACATATTTTAATCCCCGTAGAAGATTAACAACATATCAGATGTTGAAACTTAAACTGTTCAACAGTCCTGGGCCTTCATTCCTAGATTTTTAGTTCCATGATAAACTAATTTTTCTACTTTTGAAAGGTCTGGACTGCAGTCAGACCAGTTCTGCACCCATCCTCATCAAGCCATCCTGTTCTAATGAATGCAGTATGTAGTTTAGCATTGTCTTGCTAAAATATGCAAAGCCTTTCGTGAGAGAAACATTATATTTATGGAAGCATATGTTGCTCTATATACTTTTTAACATTGATGGTGCCTTTCCAGATGTGCAAATTGTCCATGCCATTGGCACTTCTGCAATCCCATACCATCAGAGATGCAGGCTTTTAAACTCAGTGCAGATAACAAGCTGGATGGTTCCTCTCCTCTGTAGTCCGCACGACATGGCGTTCATGGTTTCTAAAAAAAATTTCAAGTTTGGATATATCTGACTACAGTACAGTTTTCCATTTTCCCTCAAACCATTTTAAATGAGCTTTGGCCCAGAGGGGACAATGGCTTTTCTGGATCGTGTTTATATATAGATCCGTCTTTGCACAAGAGCTGCATTTGTGGATTGGTCAGCGAATTAGGTTCACAGACAGTGATCTCTGGGAGTATCCCTGAGTTCATGCAGTGCTTTCCAGTAGAGAATCATGCCTGTTTTTAATGCAGTGTCACCTACTGAGATAAAGATCCTCAGAATCCAGTTTTGACCTTCAACCTTGTCCCTTGTACACAAAGAGTCCTCCTGATCTTTTCAATCTTTTGATGACATGATACACTTTAAATTGTGAGATCTTCACAGTTTTTACAATGTTACACTGACAAAATAAAAAGTTACCTGAAATTCCACAATTTTTTCACACAGCATTTCTCAATATGCATTCTTGTGCGTACTTGTGTTCTTTTGGAACATCATCTGTAGTTGAACTACTGTTCCAATTCAGAAGAATGCATCTGATCAAGAATAGAAGAAAAACCTGAATGTGTTTTCACACCATCCATTTTATCAAGGATGCATCCACAGTGGAGATCATCGACTGTATAAATCGATGAACAAAGCATTTCAGAGAGGCAGAGCATTAAAACCTTCATTAAAACCTTTAATGAAGCTTTTACTCTATGTATTCAGTTTTGTTTTGGTTTTTTTTTTTTTCTTTTTTATTAAAGTTATTTCTATATTTTTACACACAGCTTTGAGTCAGTTTTAAGAAAAATAAGTATGATTTGTTTATGTAGTTACTCAGGTGGAATAACAAGAAATTAATCTTGAATCTTGACTCCATCCATCCTACTGTTCAGAGTCACAGTATGTTTGGAGACTGTACCAGGAAAACAGGTGAGGTACAACCTGGACCGGTCAGCAGTCCTTTAAAAGGCCACACAGAAACAACTGTAAGTGTAAAAACTCAGTCTTATGGACAATTTCGAATCACCAGTGAAAAATTACATACATGTCTTGGGTTGTCAGTGGAAACTAGACTGGAGAACCCAAAGTAAGATCCATGCAGGGGTGGGGCAGAACATGCAAAATTCATTAAAAAATGTCTTAACTTTTCTCTGTGCAGTGAAAGACATTCCCACCAGCCTCAGCTGTACTCTACCACATTCTGCTCAGAGCACCAGAATACCTAAATAGATCCTCCCAGAGGACATTGCGAGTCTGACAGCTGTCCCTTGTGTATCTTTCTCCCTAACCAACCATCATTTAAACTCAATTGACAATAATTTAATCCTTGTGCAAGTAGCAGCACTCTTAAAATGTTTCCTGAAACGAAGTAAAATCTGAGAGTCAAAAGCTTGGTGACCAATTAAAATGAAATGTCTGCTAGTTTTACGCAAGCAAGAGAAGATGGATCCTTGTTCAAGCAGACCAGGCTTTGTTTACAGTTGTTACTTAGAAATATACATACTTGTCACCATGTAGTGTGTACACCATGAGACATCTGTAAATTCAAACTTTTCCTGTTTAATGTTCCAGTGAAGTCACTACTTCATTGTATCTGTTTTTTGTCTACTTTTTACTCTAAAAAGATTGTAAATGTATATCTTTGTGTTCATTAAAGTAATTATTGTTGCTTTTTACAGTAATGATATAATGAGTTTGTCATTTGAGTCAAGCTTTCTGTTGTTTCATTGGGTGGTTTATGGGGTTTTGCCACTGAGAGAAAACATCATTAGAAGACAACTATTTACATCTAGTAAAATCACTTTAAGGCTGATCCTATTTATTTAAAAGTATTAAAACTAGTTAATATCGTTATGCTTACATAATAATAATGTTGTGCTAATGCCATATTTATATTATCATACTTTTTCTAACATAACATTTCCCCGTGTGTACATCATTTTATCAAGATTAATTAAGAAGGTAATTGTTGATACTTTGGGCATTTCCCGCTCAAAGTTATTGGTCCCTGTCTCTGGAATCCCAAATTAATATCCGTCTCTCATTAGATTTTTTTTTTGCATAAGCCTGATAAATATGGAGTTAAATGCAAACACACAGACTCACAAGCTAAGTTATACATCTCAGTCAAGACATCAGTGTTGCCAAGTTGTGTCAAAGAAACAAGAAACAATCTCTCAAAAATAACCACTCTTCTGAATGCACATGCATGTGCATGAACCTGTTTGCCAGTCCTTGAAGAGCAGTGGCATATCACAGCTACTTTGATAGCTGCCTAGCATGACAAGAATGTGTCATGCTCAAACTAACATAAGCTTTATTTTTGCTCTTTTTACCTTAGCACATATTTCAGTTAAATGAAGTTATATATTACTGACAAATTTGTCAATGTCAGGGGGGTCAGCTTGTCCTATTGACAAATGTAAAGTATATTTACTTTTTTCAGTAGCCTAAAGCTTGCTTTTCGTCTGTCCATCTACCATCTCTACCTGGTTACTCTTGGAGTTTTAATGAACTCAGACCTGAGCTTCAGCAGCCACATCAAGGCTGTAACTAAAAAAGCCCTTTTATCACCTCAAACACATACTGTATCAAGTCTCGGAGAGCTGATTTTCAGAGCAGATTTAAAGAAGCTCATCCATGGTCTCATCTCCAGCAAACTTGACTACTGTGAGGCCTTCCAAATAAAAAAATTTGACAACTCCAGAACATTGATGCCAGCGCTCTCACCATAACCTGTAAACTGAGCACATCACTCCTGTTTTGAAATCACTACACTGGCTACCATTTACACACAGAATAGACTTTAAAATGTTGTTAGCTTAAAAACATCAAACAATATAGGGCCAGAGTACATTTGTGATCTTCTTGCAGAATAGAGACTGAGTAGGACTCTAAGATTATTAGGAGGCAGTCAGCTGGTAGAAGTGCAAGTTAGACCCAAACAGCGTGAACAGGTGAAAATGCATTTTGCTACTATGCTGCACACAGATGAAATAAACTTCTTCCTGATAATAAATGTCCTTCAACTCTAGACAGTTTTAAAAATAAACTGAAAACTCTGCTGTTTTCCAATGCCTTTGTTTCGTTGGGTTTTACTGCACTGTTTTTACTTATGCATTCTAAGCTCTTTCATTTCTTTTTCCGTCCAAATGTATGTTTCATAATTTTATTATGAATTTTATTTGCATCCTTATGTTCCTTTTTTCATCTTTCTTTCATCTCAGTGTCCTTATAAAGCACTTTGAGCCGCCTTTGTGTAAGAGATGTGCATCCATCCATCCATCCATTTTCCATACTCCCTTAATCCTATACAGGCCTGTTGGAGGCTATCCCAGCTGTCTTTGGGCTACAGGCAGGGCTACATCCTGGAGAGGTCGCCGGTCCATCGCAGGGGAGCTTGCTTTCAAGAGGTAATATTTTAAATAAGAGACACAGTTATGGCTAAGAATGTAAGCTTCTCACATTTCCAGTCTTCAATCAGAAGTTTTAAATTTTGTTCTTCTACACTACCTCACCCTCTTTTCTTTCTCTCTGTCTTCATTCACCATCTGAGACTTTTCTTGACGCTGACATCCTTACTTCCTCTCCTTCCCCCACTGCTCTTTAAGCAATGCTTTCTCTCTCGACACCAACACACAAACACACTCTGAAAGGCTCTTTTTGTGCAGTTCCCATTACACGTTATCTTCCCTGCTGTAATCTCAGTCTGAATCTTTCAGTCCTACCAATCACCCGCAGGCAAAGTCATCCCATGTTTCTGTGCTCCCACCTTCCCCCGATTTCAGATCGTCACACTGCCTCAGAGTCATTTTCCAAATTTGGCCACTAATTGGGTTTCTCCTGCGATTAAGGCAATAACAACCTTCATGTTAGTGTTTAATGTCCCCAATGAGTCCATTTGTTGGCCAGTAGCTAATTAGGTCTGGGCTGTTTATAGATAGCCTGAGCTATTTGATGGGCATTACTGAAACATTTTGTATCAATCACTCATGTATTTGAGCACATTTCTGCTTTTAGCTTGCAGCCATCTTATGCAGATCCCCCCCCCCAAAACAGATTATACTCTTCTGGTTCATGGATCAGGCTGTATAATTTGTGAGACAGCTCAGCATTATCATTAATGATAACTCCAGGGGAGCAGAATAAAATCCATTTAACATTGACAGAAAAATCCTCTTCCTCCTCAACAAGCATTTAGTTTTATTAGGCTTGATTGTATCCAGGATTTGTACTGAGGAGACTTGTGTCAGCCTTTTGTAACTGTAGTAATCATTGAAAAATTCATGTCTGCCAACTGTAGACTTTTTAAGAGAGGCTTCTCAGTGCACATGCACTTCCATCTGGCATCAGCACTCATCATAACAGAAGGAGATACAAAAGGCCCTGCAGGCAACAATGGAAGAAAAGGAGGACAACAAACCCCTGCAGAAACTATCAAACTGGGATCTTTGACAAAGTTTAAACTGGTCTGATTGACATGCTAAGACCCTCCCCTTAGAGCTCCAGTCTGCATGAGGCTTTGGCTTGATAGGGCAGCGTGTGGATGAATATAAAGCGAGCTGGAGAACTCTGATATTGGGAGTCTTCCCAATCACATGCCTTCAGGTTAGCATGCTATCAAAGAAAGGGATTTGTTTGGAGCGAGGTTGTGTTCCTGCACACAGCTGCAGTTCTTTGATAAAGAGGAGAGAGGTTTAATATGAAAAGTTGCCTGTCCTTCCATCCGTTCTCCTGTCTCTCTTTCTAATTGAATCCAACTTCAAACTATGCAAATGCAATTATAAAGTACTGGGTACTGTCTCTCTCATTTTCTACCTCTCTGTAGGTGTTGTGCAGACCTGCTAGACACTATAAATCAGGAAATCATATGCAGACTATAATCTGCGCCTGCACAGTGCAATCTATGTTAAATTCCTCAACCTGTGGAAATTAAAGCCATGCTTGCACAGGGACACGGGAAACACAGTGGGGACAAGAAATCTCTATCTGAGTGTTTTTTCTCGGTTTCTGTGCCAAAACCACAAATTCTTCCATTCTTTGATTTTTCAACATGCAGTTTCCGCATTTAATTTTCATCAAGGCTAACCATCTGTTATCGGAATTTTCCAAATAGTTGTGCACTGCGCCATCTGTTGCTTCTATATCGAGTTGGGTAGATTTAGTATATTTCCTTCCCTCTGCAAATGTATAAATTTCAGTAGAAAGACATATATTTCAATGATAACCCTAATAACTTATAGCTAATAATACTATGATTCTGCCAGGGGTAAAGCAGTTCGAATTAGTGGGACATAGTTTATTCAAGTGCCGTCTGACTGGTTGAATTCCAGTGGGAACTTGCTGCCTGGAGATTCATCTTGTGAGGAAATTCAGTTTTATCTTGAAAAAGAGCCAGCCAGCTTGCAAAGTTCTCACAAATTAGGGTCTACTAGAGTTCACAGGTACCATTTTTAGTGCATTCTGTAAACAGGCTTAGCTATAATATATGTACAGCTCATTTTGAAGTCTCCAATTAGGTGTAAAATGTTAATTCACAAAAAAAAAACATAATATGACACCACAGACTGTTAACAAAAAGGCTTGGATCTTACATTGTTTTTTGACACTGCATGAAATATAGCTATTTTTCTGCCCCATGCTTGCTTATGCACTCCTTTTGTATTCTGTCATTATTGTTTTCATTTTCTCTGAGTCAGTCTCCTCTGCCAACAAACCCACTATAACTTTGTCAGTTTCATTCATTGTTGTTGATGTGTGACTATCCAAGTGGTTTACACTGGTGGCCCAAATCTGGTTATTTTGGAAATCAGTATTGTAGTTAGAATTTTTGTTTTTATTTAATTTTTTGAAGGGAATTCTTCCAGATCAGATTCAAACATGATACGGAAGTGGTCACAAATGAATCCAGTCAGATTTGCACAGATTGCTTTCAGTCCAGATGGTCTGGTTACTCAAATGGGAGTTGAAGCATAGACTATAAGAAGAACTATACAAATCCATTTTGATAAAGAATGAATTTTAAAGCCTCTTTTGGTCTCATACCCCATGGCAACGTGACGCTAATGGGATGAATGAACAGGACTGGAAGCTGATGGAACACGTCCACCTCAGTTCAGTCATTACAAGTTAGCTATTTAGCTTGTCTGGTTTAGTTTATGCTAAGATATAATCCTATTGAACAAATCTTTTAAAGATTTACTCTGATCAAATCTGTCCAGACTTCCAAATTTCAAATGTCGCTACTGAAACAATATCTCTGTCTAGAGTAGCTGCAGAGGTCTGCAGGTCTTGTCTGGACCTCCCTGGACCATATACCCAGAGTACCAATACACCAGTGATGACAGGTGTCCCAAAATCAGTAGTACTAAAAAGTAGTAGGAATAAGTAGTATCCTTCATCTAAAGATGCATTGTTGCAGAACTTTCGCTGCAGCTCCATATAACCATTTGCAATAGTGGCTAAGCAGGTTAACCACCCTCCAAGGCTTATAGGTTACCATAGCAACAATATAGATCAGGAAATTCCTGACATACTGATCCAAACTGATCACTTACATCATTTGATGTAAATGGTCAGTCAGAAGGCTGAAAATATGATCGGATGAGCTAAAAATCACATTTTACTGACAATGTGAGCATAACGTTAACTTAAAGGCTGGGAAGACACTCCAAAATTACTTTAGGTGGCTTTGCTGATAGCAGGTACATTGAAAAGTTACATACATTCTAAAGGAATCAAATACTCTTATTTTAACATGTTAAGCCACAGCCAGTAAAGTATGTTGGTATGCATCTAAAAGTTTTGTTAATCTGTTTTATCTTGCAAGGGAGGTTCTTCCCAAGTAAATTCCCTTAAGGGCTGCATCGCTGGTGAGATAACATTGGCACCGTTAGTCTGTTTTGTTTGGACTGTAGCAATGTTGAAATTAAACAGTATATTTCCTTACATTTTGACGTATTTATTTTTCATCTTGGGTGCCGTTGGTGGCCCCTAGTCCGTAGTTTGATAACCGCTACCCCGAGCTAGCCGTCCTCCGCTCCGCGGCTCTTTCCCTCCGGCTCCGCCTCCCTCTCAGCACCAGCAGAGTCCGCCTGCCCGCTTCCCCGAAGCCCCTTCAGCTCTGGCCCGGACGCGTTCCCCCTCTGCGAACTGGACTGGTCCGAACGGAACCCAGCCGAACCAAGTACGCACCAGGCTGTACCGGAATATTAAACAAAGTCAAAGTTTACAAGTGCAGTGTGAAAGAGTTACTACAGCGGTGAAGTTTTGCTTTTTAGCCCCTAAGGTTTTGGCCCCGTGGCGGGGCAGGACAACAAGAGTAGGCCGGGGGGGAAAAGGCGACCGTATGATGTGGATCTGGTACCTTCTGCTTGGTTCGGGGTCAGGCTCAAGATCTGTTGGTAAGTTTTCAAAAGCACAGAGAATGTTATGACGGCGCGGACACGCTTCACGGTGGGAGAGAGAAAGACAGAGGGGAGTGAGTGAACATATTGAAGACTTCTGTGGTTTTTCCCCCCCCCCCGACTTTCCTCAGATTTATTTAAGAAAAAAAGTAACGAAACTTCCATTTTTGTCGGCTAAATTGACCATCTTTTCTTCCTTTTTTTTAGTCTGAAAGTTGGTAGTTTTAGCAGCCCGAGCAGCTGTGACCGTTTTTCGAGCATGTCCAATGTATTGTGCTGTGCGAACCGAGTCCGCTCTCCTCGGAAGGGAACAGTTTTGCCTCCGTGCCGTATCCTCTCGCTGTGTGCTCCGGGATGAGGCTGCAGCCTCCTCCTGCACGCCAGGATCCAGGAGCTGCTGACAGGAGTGGAGACAAGTCTATCTGCTCTCCACCCCTGACAGGGTAGCTGGGGCCTGGTGAAAGACACGCTGCAGGTGTGTAAGCAAATCGGATGTGCATTTAAGCTGTAAAAAAAAAAAAAAATTGCCTTGATTTGCGATAAGTTAGAGTTTAACCTGCAACATGCGTGATAATGACTCAAATATATCACATTTGAGTGGTGTGTCTGATCATGAAAACAAACAAAAACAGCTGCAGTTCTTAGCTATGATGTGTTGATATAATTTAATGGAATATACTTCTATTGTGGTTCAAGTTTTAATTCAGCGTTTTAATTGTGTAGAGTTATCAACATGCTTTTAACCAAAAAAAAAAAGTTACATTTTATTTTTTTATTTTAATTAGGAAACTATGTAGTTCTAAATGAATCAAAACCTTGGTGATGCTTCTGAGGTAAACCTGTAGTATATTATATTACATTGCTCTCTAATGGCAAACTTGTTGAGGCTGGATGGTGGGCACGCCTGATGGCACATATCCCCAAGATATGTCATTTCCATTCCTTGCATTCATTGTCCCTGTAAAAAGCTATCAAATGTGTTCTGAAGACACCACAATGCTCTGCCACAGATGGTTTGCCAATTTGAGTCCTCCATTTGCATCACCTTGAATTTTTGGCAACTTTGTGCAAAGAAATTTTGAAGTGTAACAAAAGGTCTACAAAGTAGTCACTGTGTTACTTTGGCTTAGTTTAAAACGTGAGGAGACAACCAACAAGCAAGAGAGCGTTTGTCCAACTCAGGTGTAGTCTTCTTTTAGGATGTAGAGCACTTTCCCTGTGATCTTAAAATAAAAAATAGTGTCCATTTTTGGGAAATGCTAAATCTTTTTATGTGCCTATGAATTCATACTAGGATGTCTGTGGGGAGAAGGAACCAGCAATCACACAATCGTTCAGTCACACATCTGTTCAAAGTGATTGAGATGGTATTTGCATTTGTTCCAGGTGCTCTCTAATGCTGCCATCTTTTTTTGTCTAAAGAAATGTTCATGCATGGTAGTAGGAACACGCAATTTGTATGAGTATTAACACTATGTTTTGCTAGCTACCCATAATGCATTATGATATGTAAGGATTAAAAAAAAATTACTTCAAAATGCAATAGCACAGCTTCTGAATGAAATATAAGTAGGATGTATTGTGGAATGTGCAAACTGCTTCACACTGAGTATTGTTTTCCATGTTCTGAATAGTGGGTAGTAACTTAACACGTAGCAACATGACACACCAAGCTGTTAAGGGTGACGGAGGAGGAAACAAAAAGTTACCTGAGGATTAATTAGTTTTAAGGAAGGCTGTTGAGAAATATTGTAGACAGTCCTACATAGCCAGATTGTTCTGTAGAGCTCTGTGATAGTGGTGCAATGGTACAACCATTTTACCAATGGACCAACAAGGCTTGCTTTAATGCAAGTTCAAATTTGTTGTCAGAAACTAAAAAGTGGATGCTCATTTTCACAAAATAAAGAGGCTCTAAAAAGGGAATCTTGTGACATCATAAATGAGCATGTGCTAAATCCATGACACTATAAAAACTCATTTTAATGAAAGTTAGCTTGTTGCTAATTGTCTGCCTTACAATGAGTCAAACAAGATATTTTGTTTTATTTTATGATGTTTCTCTTTTGAGCTTTTGATTTGGGAACTCCAAAATTGTCAGTATTTTTTCATAGAGGAAGCAAGTGCATTACACATTTTTTGGCCACCAAATGACCCCAATAACAAAACAAATCAATTGGTAACCAAAAAAAGTTGCAGTTTGTCAACTAATCACTGGGGGCTGCCTTCAAAAGTGAGTAAATCTCCATTGACCCCTATGTTAAAATGTCCAGCTTTGTACCACATCAGGTAAAATTATATTAAGTATTATGGCAAGCTGGTGGCCAGCACAGCCAATGGCCACCTGCCATCACCTTCTCTACATGTGCTGAGTGCTGTATTGTCTTCTGAGCTGTGAGTAAAGACCTGATAGAACATGGTCAATCATATTTTGAAGAGAATATATTTTGGTTTCTTGTTAATTGTACTGAGACCGCAATGACGGGCTGCGGGTTGGCCTGGAATGGTCTGCAGGTCCTCCTGCGTGGATGGCTGAAGGACCCAAGCACCACAGTGGATCATTTTAGGACCCTACTATATGGAAGTCTTCTGGGACTTATGGTAAAGTAGCCAGTGATGCTGAAAGTGCCAGGCAGAGTGACTGTGGAGACAGAAATGATCCCTGTGGAGGTCTGCTGGTCTTTGTTTCAGCTCTGGCAGTTCTCAATTTATGCATCAAGAGTTAAATGAGGATTTTTGGACAGATTTGATTTGAATTAATGCAAAGTAATGTAAATTAGCATGATAGGAAATCAGAAGTATTTGTCTCTTGTTTAAGTTTAAGATTTAAAGTGAACAGAGTAATAGTTGCTACGATGATACCTTTGTTTTATGCAGTCATGCTAGATTCACATGTATGTGTTGAGGGAATGCACAACAGAGGGTGTGTCACATGCTTCTGGCTGACACTGTTATGGGACAGGATTAATTATGTTTTCCATGGGCTACCTACCAACCCTCGTCTTTGGGTGTATTTTGTTCGTCTGATGGCCATGATATGTTGTCCTACGACAACTGGCTTTTCCTTGTGACCAGCCTCCTTCTATGATTTTCAGTGGCTAATTTCTAGCTGTGTTGCTGCAACTTGATTGGCTAATGCATCCATTGAAGCAGGAAAAGTTAAAACTCCTCCAACTTTTGACAGAGGCAATGTGACATACACAATTCATTTCAGCAACGGTTGATGTCCGCTTATTTAAAGTTTATGAAGAAGGATGCAGATGATGTGCATAGCACTGCTGTGTGAATCCAGCGTCCCAGTGAAGAGATACAAGAGGCACGCTTTGTGTATTGTGTATAAGTAAATGTATTTATTTATTTTATAAATACTTTCTGTCACAGCGGTGAAGTTGTCTGGTCTGGGGTTTTTGTCTCGTGTGGATTTCCTGTTTTATTTTGAAATCCTAACTCTCCTCTCGTTTCAGGTCACTTGCCCTTCCTCATGTGTCAGGTGTCTGTCTTCCCCGATTCCTGATTATGTCCACCTGTTCCCCTTTTCCCTCCAGGTGTATTTATAGTCTGCGTCTCCCCTTGTCTTGTGCCGAAGTGTCTGCATTTGTTATTAACTGAAGCTGTACTTTTGTCGTAGCCTGTTCCACGTTTGTTTTGCCTTCTTGTTTGAGTTTTGGTTTTTGAGCTTCTCAGGCTGTTCGTCCTAAGTGGATTGATTTATGTTGGAAATTAAATATTTGGATTTTACCTGCATTTGAGTCCTCAGCTTATTCTTGGCATTTTCTTGGCTACTGTGATATATGATATACCATGTACAACATTACATGCCATTCTTAAAATAAAAAAATTATAGTATAGCAAAACCTGTTTCCCCCCAAGCACTAGATATTCTTTTTACCCTTCTTGCAAAGCTTTAAAGCCTATAAATGATATTTGGGGTATTTGGTCTTGGCCTGTACATTTATACAGTTCAGTCTGAAAAAATACATTCATTTATTGATTGCTCATCTATTGCACTTAATAAATTTGTTTCTGCAGTGTCTTGAATCTTAAAAGACAATATTATGACTTGATCAATATTAACATAAGTTAACATTAGACAGATGATTTGGGCCCTATATCTTACTAATAGGAGAACAGAGTCACAATGTGCTTTGTATTTCTGTACTTTGGCTTCACTGACAACAACCAGTTGGCCAAATCTACTTGTGAGCATTTTTGTTTTTGTTTGCTTATCCTTGGAAGAGAACACAGAGAATAAAAGGCAGATGTTGGGTCTTTGAATGGGCTAACATGGTTGATAGGCATCCAGCTTGAGCTTAATCTTGTTGAGAAAGCCAGGCATCAAGTTGAGTGTGACTCTCGCTTGTGTAGTTGTTAACGCCACGTGACCAGAGTCACATATCAGACCTTGGTAACACAACCATTACTGCAGCGGTCACATATGTGGATAATGTGTCATCATTTTCCCTGTTTACATTAATACTTACGTTAGGATCCACCATTAAAGCACTTGCAGATGGTTGGATCTTTGACCACTGGGGGTAAATTATATTATATGTTCTCTGAACAGTCTCTTAACATTTCTGATCAATAAGTCATGTTGCTAAATATTTCATGAACCCTGGTGCATATGGATCTAAGGATTTGAAGCAAAACACAGATAAGTCAAATGTTCTGGAAAAACCTGGGAGAGATCTTTTCACATATTGATTTTGAATTGATCGTTTCTAATTTGCCATAGTTCAGAGGTTTAATTAATCCCTAATGGCATTGATCCAGCCTGTCCTTGCCAAACTCTAACCTTGAAATAATTGGTTCATTTGCTGAGGGCAACTGATTGAAAAACACAAACCAATACAAATTTAGTTTTTGTCAATAATGAGACCCCTGGCTTAATCAACAAGTACCACATTTATTGTTTTTCCTAGTACCTTGCCCCCAATCCTCTAAACTATGTTTAAACTAGCAAAATGTCAGCATTGACCTTATTTTTGTGAATTGGCACCCACTACCACCTGTGATTTACAGCACTTACCTCCAATTTTGAGCAATCATTAAAATGAATGAAACACATTCAGATACATTAAGTACTTAAAAACTAATAAACTCCAGGTTTTTTGGATTATAGTTACTGAACTGATAACTAATAGCCTTAATAAATGACCAACTGCTTGATGGTTTTAGAGCATCCTTTGGAGCAAAAAGCTCCTTTTGCACTTTAACATAAATAAAGCGCAGAGCTGCATGTCAGTCAGATAGTCATTGCTTTTTAAATATGCAAACCCTAATTCCCAAAGAAAAAAGAAACTGGTGCATTTTTTTAAAGCAGCCAAAGATTAAATTAGTATTTTATTCATTTGTTTAAACTTTTATTTAACTGAAAGTAGAACAAAGGATTTTTTCTTTTAGTCTTAGTTCCAGAAGCATGTTTACTATTATGTAACATTTCTTTTTCTTTTAAGCATGCGTTGGCAAGTCAAACTTGACATCAGTTTTTTCAAAAGCAGACTGAAACATTGACTCGTATAACCCTGGAATGCTTTGACTATCTTTTCACCCATCTTAGAAACTGTTTGTGCCCAGTGAACTCCACAGAGTCCATTTGCAGAGATGATATCTTTTTACTTGAGTGATAGAGTTTTACCGTTGCATTGTTGTTATGTTGCCTGTGGTTTTTCAAGGTACTCATGATGCCATTTAGCTGTATTGATCACAATGGCTTGACGATTTTTCATGGGCTTGAAGGTCACACGCATTGGAAAGTGGTTTCCGCCCTTGGCCTTTGAGGTCTAACATTTACACAGATTTTGGCACACACTATCAGAGTGTTACTTTTACATTTTATAAACCTCACTTTTTTTTTCTTTTTTCTCAACTCTGATGACCTTGTCTGAGTTTGGTGCTTACTGGTATCTAATGTTAGATTTATTTAAAGTTTCTACACCATAGTTTCCCTTTGGCAGCATAGAGAATAATTTCTTTTGTATTTGTGTTTATCAAATAAAGTTTCAAATGAGTTAAAATATTATTGTCTAACTGAAGTCTGGGAAACTTCAGTTGGACTTGTAATTTTATTGCTAAAATGAAATCTGTTTCAAAAGGAAAATCAATTGGATGTCTACATGGGAAGGGCTTGTGGGGTGTATCAGCAGACAACGCTGACAACAATTTCTGTATTTAACGTATCTAATATTACTTTTAATACAAGACACAGGACTTGGCTTTTAATATTAAAATTACCATATAAACTTGCTCATAAATCGAGATTTTTTTCCCAGAAAATCAGTCCCAAAAAGTGCATTCAACTTGTGAGCAGGTCAGTCTAAGACATTAATTTTTTCCGGTGTTTAAAGTCGGCCGAAGTACGTTAATACATCAACAATTTAACTTCTCTAGTGGTTAATAGCAACAAACAACTTTGATAATCAATAAACTCAAAAAAATGTTTTTGTTTTCTTACCTTTGTGTTTTTAAAGCAATTATCCGACAATCTACGCGCTAATTATCCGACACTATAATTATATAAGGTATTCTTTTACAATTAGTCCCAGCGAACTTGTGATAAATTGTACCCAAATATTGTGTCTCGATCACTTGTTTTTAAAATATGTAAACTTGCCATGGTTGATCATAAAATACTAAAGGAATAGCATTAGTTTATTAACAGAACTAGAAAAACACATTTGTGCACTCACAAATATTTAAAACTGGACAAACAATAACACACAAAAATTGATGGCGTACCGAGACACAGTATTGATCAATTGACACGCTTATGACAGCAGACGACCGGAACCGTGTTTATTCGCCAGCGCATTAGATATAAACCTGCTTCACATGCTACTTTCTGTATAAACATAGAATTAGCAGACAACGGTACAGAATGACATCTCAGACGATAATTAACCCGATAATTGCATAGTTTCACAACCACCATCGCAGAAAATGTAAGTTTCGTTGAATCTGGTTTAGTTCACTGAATTAAAGCAAGTTGATATTTCTTTATGTCCAAAAAAATCACACTCGACTTATGAGCGGGTCAAGGCAAAAAACTTTATTTTGAACCCCAAAAAACCCCTCTCGACATATGAGCGAGTTGACCTATGAGCGGGTATATATGGTACTTGCCTCAGATAAGCGGGATAGACACACACTTGGATGGATACTACTTGTGACCCGAACTGTGGTTCTTATGCTGTCCTGTTTTTAGCTTTGACTGAGTTTATTGCTGACATTTTTACAATAATTGTCTTTGCTCCCTTCCTCTCTTTGCATTTTAATATTTCTTTTAGTGGCTTTATTTTCTGCACTTGGTCTTGCACTTATAAGCATTTATTTCAACACAATAGTCTACCTTGAACTAAGTTCTATTTAAGTGTGGGAGGACAAAATGGATTCTTTGACACATCGACCTGTGGATGATTCTGCATTGATTATTAAATGCTAACACAATAATGTAAATCTGAAATGATGCATCATAGATAAAGAAAAGGTGGAACTTAAATGTACAAGGTCGCTCACTTGTACAGTTTACCAGGAGCACCCTAACGGGGCTGACTGTGAGAATCAGCTTATTTCTTATTTCTAGTTGATGGGTCTGACCAGCTTCGACTGGGTTAAAAGCTAGCGTATGAAAGCACTTTGGACATTGCAGGTGACCTGGACAAGAACTATATTGTACATAAGATGTGTTGTATGTAAGTTGTGTCACACCAGCATAAAATAAGCTTCCATCTGGAGGAGGAGGGAAAACAGCCAGCAGGTGTTGATGCTGTGAGTGATTCTGCCAACCAGAGAACTACTGAATAAGTAATTATGGAACTTTCACCCTCCTTGGGAAAGACGAAGCAAATTCCAAAGTCTATCACAATATTTATTGCAAAGGATTTAAGGCCATATTTCATGGTGGAGAATGAGAGATTTCTAGCTTTTCTGCAAACATTAAAACCAATCTACTGCATCCCCTCTAGTTGATAATTCACGTACACTTTTGAGGTCAGAAGCCTTATTTATTTGTGACTATGGGTAGCTTTGTTGTTAATTGTTTTTCTAAAGTTTGGAAACCCTATGTTTTAACAATTTAGTAAGAACTGTATGTCGTGAGTAAGTACAGTGTTTCATGTTAACTGCTTAAAGTTGGGAAACACTACTGTCAGGCACTGATAAGGAATTAAACCTTTTAGTTGTGAGAAAGAGCACCCTTTTATGCTAAGTGTTTACTGAAGTCTGAAAACTGTGTTTGTGTGAGCGTGTACTCTGTGTGTGTGTGTGTGTGTGTTTGTGTGTGTGTAGTTGTTTTATAATTGAATCATAGCCCTTTGAATTGAAACTGAACTGAATCATGAGGTTGCTAAAGAGTCCCATCCCTTGTTCTATGTATATTTGCTCTATTAGCTCTTTCTTTTTCCTTTGTTTTGTTTTGAAGTTTACACACTAGTTTGAACTATTTTTAGCTTTTTTGAAATTTTGAATTATTTTTGTGAGCTATTGCATTTAGTCAGAGCACTTTCAGTTAATGCTTTAGATCCTTATTTATCTGCAAGATAATAAAGAATTTCTCATTTGAAATGGTCTTATTCACATGGTTACACATGTATATATATTGCTTGCTTCTGTAAAGTAGTTTTTCTGGCACACAAAAAATTATTTTTTATCTAAAAAACTGTCAGGGAAGAATCTTCTCTTTCACCAACTCGAGCTTGCAGATAAAGCAAAAAGCTGTCCCATGTTTCATCTGCTCTATAGCAACAAAAGAAAACCCTTGTTTTTTAGTTTCCTGCTTTTGTCCTCACCTTCTTATCGTCATAGCCACAACATATCAGAGCAAATGCTCAGTGCTAAAAATGATCTAGCCAGTGTACTCGTGTTCCTTCTTTTTTTTTTTTCTTACAAAGAGCAAAGTACATGTCTTCATAGATGGTCTATGTTGCCAGGTAGTCAGAGGTCTCCAGCTGGTCTGTAACAGAAATGTAAATGCTTCTTGCTCCTATGAAGCTGCAGCTTAGATGTCAAGTCCTAGTGGCATCTGCACTTTCAAGTACATATTCTTCAAACCTGTCTGTATATGTGTTGGTAAAAGATGCTGCAACAAAGAGTGAGAGAGGATGTGTCAAGGGTGCTTTCTGGGGCAAAATCTGAAGAGTCTTGCAGCATCTCTGCTTCCTGCGTTTAACACCACTGGTTTTGTTGGCTGTAGATTATTAAAAGATTTACCTGTACTGCTGTTGTAAACTGCATAATTTTGAGCTTTCATAAACAAAGGATGACTTTTGTGAAAGAATTATGATGATGTATTTTGTTGCAGCTCCAAATTGGCTGTCCTACTTCATAGAGTTTGAACAGTTCAACCACAGTTGTCTCAAAGGTTTTACGGCATAGATGACTGGAGTAATTTTTGGACATTGTTAGAAATGGTTTGACTTTGTCTTCTAACTAGGCATTTAAAATCCAATTTAAAAAAATAACGCTTTAATTATTGGAAGTTGCATCTTCTCCTTAACCATAACTTGGACCATACTCTCCTCTTTCGCCATTTCTACAGTTGTCGTGGCCAACGATTCAGGAGATGTCATTGTAAAGTCTACACATAACTGTTCTTGATGTACTCTGGGTTGATCAGATAGATGCTGTACAGCAGTGGTCACCAACCCTGGTGCTCAAGCCCTATTGTTCTGCATGTTTTAGATGTTTCCCTATATCAACACACCTGATTTTAATTAATGATCTTTATTAGTATATCATCAAAGTCTATACAACTCTGTCAATGACACAGTCATTTGTGTCATGGTGTGCTGAAGCAGGGAAACATCTAAAACATGCAGGACAGTAGATCTTGAGCATCAGGGTTGGTGACCACTCTATAACAGTGGTCACCAACGTACATGCATATATTGTAGCTTTTTTTCTCCTAAATGTATTCTGAGTATTTTATTTTATTTTGATTTATTTTCTTTATTCACATGTATTTATTTTTATTCTTTTTTTTACTTTACATTATTCCATGTTTATCTGCACCGTTGCATCAGAGCAATTTCCTAGTCTGTAAACCTGTTTTGCTGTCAATGGCAATAAAGTGACTCTGATTCTGATATAATGATCTTACACCACTGTAGAAATTGTGCAGTGTACATAAGCCTTTAGTGTGTGATGGCATTTCCTGTACAATGCCCACCATCCCATGCTGAAATTCAACCCTTCTGGACAGGTATTTTGCTTTGCCTTATCTTGGAACTGGATCCTTTATTCTGCATTTTATGATGGATTTAACATAAATGGACATCTTTGTGTGATCCCTTATACTGTTAGTTAAAACTGTTTGATAATTAAATTCTGAGAGGTGCATGAAAGGCTCTTCTGCTAACAATATCAGACAGTGTCTATGAACAAATCTTTTATTTGTGCACTGTATATGGGATAGAATATACTGCTTTTCTGCTCAGAAAACATAATGGTAAATCAACACTTAAGTGTTGTTATTAAGTTGCTACGTTGCTATTTTCTGCTCAAATTAGAAGAAACCTACTAGCCATTGTTGTGTAAGTCATGTGGTGCAAGATGCTCACCTTGGATAGCTTTTTCTGTCTATGATGATGCGACATAATTCAGTTTAAAAGAAGTGTTTAGATCAGGAGCAGACATATTTGCTATCATTTAGTTGTTTCTTCACCAAAGTTTTAAGGATTTAAAAGTATTGACCTTGAAAATGTAATGTTGAACTGTTTTGATATTATGCTTTAAATATAGAAATGCAGCTGTTGAAGGATCCAAATCCTCAATGGGGACTCAGCAATGGAGTTTTTATTTGGAGCTTACACAGCATTTGCTCAGTTTTCCCCTGCCCGGTCACCTTCATATTCCCACTTTAATCTTCATCCAAGGTTCCTCCTCCCCCCGAGAGGAGAGCGACCGTCTGCATGTGTCCCCTCTGCTGCTTTGCCTACTGTCAGACAGGGAATGGACCCTGGCATGCAGACAGCTGGCTCCCCTCTGTCCCCCGTGATTAGCAGGCATTTGCTGTTCTCTGTCTCATAGCCACCATGGCAGCCAGTGTTGTGGACACTGACAGGGCTATTTTGGACTGAAATTCCAACATCACTCTGTCAATTCAAACAAACTTTACCTTAAAGGTCAACAAAAACTTACCGTGGAACATAGATAATATCCAGAGCTCCAGATTTGAATGTTTGTGGATTTAAATAAAAATGTGTATGACATGTCCACTGTCATATATCCATGAGCCTTAACTTTGACTTTGAAATCTCTTTTTTTTTTTTTATCTTTGTGATACTGAAATGATTGAAAATGGACAACCTGTCTCAATCATCTGAAATATTCATCCAGTAAATGACACTTAAAGGGTAAATTCAGTGATTTGTCATTCTTTTACCAGAGCTACAATAAACTTCATATGAGTGTAAATTAACACAGACTTCATTTTCTAGGCTATTATAATTATTACTAATATGACTGGACATATCAACTACCAAATATTATTTTTCATTATTTCTTGGAAAACTTACATGTGCATCAGACTGGTTTGGATGTTGGGGCGGTAGTGACTTCTTTTTAGAAACACCAGTTTTCGTCTGTGTATCACCATTGTACCTGGTTAGCTTTAGTTTAATTTGTCACAAAACCAGTGCCAAAATTTGACCACTTTTTTAAACTGGTGCCATTAAAATTTAGCATTTTTTCGATGATAAAGATTTGCTTTAATTCATGTTTCACTGTTGAAATACATCGCTATGACGGCATTGTGCAACAGCTAGCATAACTTACACTGTTTTCCAACTATAAAGAAACATTGCAAGATTGGGATCAGATTTTAGTCTATTATTTTCTAAGAGTTATCTCCACTAGTAGAAGAAACACCAGTGTTGACCCTTATTTTGACCCTAATTTAAAAAAAAAAAAAAAAAGTCTAAATCTTTTTGACTTCTGACATGATTTTTTTTTTTCATTTTCTTTTTTGACGATAGAGCGCCAGTGGTGGTGTTTCAATTCATTTGCCCTCATTGTGACTTGTTCAACTTGCAGCCTGACTGAGATCAAACACTACTTGATCTGACATTGACTAGGTCACTCAACTGGCCTCCAAACCACTTTTGTCCACAAAATACATGTAGGAAGTAAGGCATAATCACAAGAAAAACGTGGAAAAGGAATGACTGAACACGCACCAGAGCAAACTGTTTGGATTATGACTTCAGAACTCGAACGAAAAAGACAAGACAACATATTTGGGAAAAGGAATGGATTAGAATACAGACATCAGATTGAGTGTGCGACAGAGAGCAGGTGGTGGGTTAAATATTATGTGTAATGAGAAAACATGGATAGATATCTGTTGACAGTCTGATATAGGTAGGTAAGTGTTCTTCATTCATAACAATCACAAGATGCTCACAGATTTGACTCCAGCCAGTTTGTAAGCTTGGCTTACATGGTCTAGCAGATTTTTCCGATATCAATACCAGTATCGGAAATGTTCGCAGATGATACTAAAAGTAAGCGTATTGGTGTTAATGAGAATTTACTTGGATGGACCATGTAATTTTTATAAATATTTTTTAAATATCTGTATAAACAGATTTCCATGTCTTCTTTGTTGCTCTCCAAGCTGGCAGATAAAGTTACGCAATACTGCTGTGAAAATTCCTGGAGAAGCAGTAGGACATGAGTTGTTTGATAGAACTCGTTATCTAGCATTGCCATTATTATGGTATTTATTTTAGGCTGGAAAATTCCTCAAGGAAAACTGTGGTATCCTGATTGTCCAAGGCTGTGGTTTCCAGAGTTGGTGTGAATGTTGTTATAAACCTTATTAGACATTTAAGTATTCATCACATGAAAATGTAAGAGTTTAAAGTGTCAGAGGGGACGAATGGGCAGCACCAAAGTCTGGAGTTAGATTTTCAGAAATGAGACCAAAATTGAGAGAGAAAGTCACTGACAGACAAAAATGCAGAACTCATTGTCCTGGATAACTGGTTCTAGCCTAGAAATCTAGACATGCTGCTTGCAAATTTAAATTTGCTTTGCAGGTATGTCTGGCTATCATCTGTTGGAGCTTATTAACTATGCGGAAAAGTCTTGAGGAGCCATTCAAATCAGTCTATCCCTGTTGAGAGTCTTTGGGAAGATTTAACATGATGACGACAGAACAGTGACATAATTTGGACGTAAATAATGTAGATGACTGTAGTTGAGGATTAATGATCGTTTGCATTGACTTTGGCATCGACAGTTAAAGATTTGGACATTTTCTTAGAAAATTAAACAGAAGAGGCACTCAAATCATTCCTTTGCAAGGTAGATGTATTTGCTGTTTTCCAACAGGCTATGCAAAAGTTTAATTTACTTTTGAACACAGCACTCTCCCTTTGACTCTTTTTTTGTCACGCTGATCATGTCATCTTGTTCAGTGCTCTGATTGGTCATAGCTCTAACCAAGTGCATGCAATGGCAGTTTACTAAGCAGCCGTTGGTGCTGACTCTTGGGTTGGGAGGCTGTATGGATCATTTTCAAATCTTACATCTTTGTAAATGTGGGTCTGATCTCTCAGGCTACCCCAGTCCCTGTCAGTCTTTATAATTGTTGGTGTCACTGTACAGTTGAACATCTGGAGGAGCTATACAGTTTCCTTAGTCAGAAATGTATGTCTGAATCTGCCTTTACCAAACAATATGAAACTGGCTGAACATATTTCATGTCATCCGAAAGAAGTTCAAGGCAAGGCAAGTTTATTTGTGTAACACATTTCAGCACAAAGGCAATTCCAGGTTCTATACACAATGAAAGTTGAGTTTTTAACCTTGATTTGAAGGAACTGAGGGTTTCAGCATTCCTGCAGTTTTCTGGAAGTTTGTTCCAGATCTGTAGAGCATAAAAGCTGTATGCTTCTTCTCCATGTTTTGTTCTGATTCTGGGGACATAGATCAGCATTAAACCAGAAGACCTGAGATGTCTGGATGATTGATTGCAGAGAATTAGCTTTATAGGTGTCATTTGGACCTCAAAGTGTTCAAATGTCTAACTACAAATACCTTTTTATTTTGCATTTTTGTGGCTGTACATAATATTTAATTTCAGGATTCTTTTTATTTCACATATTATTTATTTAATGCAAGGTACGAGCAATAATTGTTGTTTTTGTTATTAAAAACAAATATAACACTGGTGTCGGATCATTATTGGCCAATACCCATACTCCATGAATCATAATCGGTATTGGAAGCCATGATTGACAGGTGAGAAGAATACCCCCTTTTCTAAATGTAGGAAGGTAGACCAAATGCTACAGTGGTTTTATACCACCTTTAATGGGATATAGTGCCATTACAAATCTTGTTTGACCATCTCTGCTTCTCAGCATAGTATTTTCAGTGACTTTTTCATCAACACAGCGTTGATAAAAATGTCATGGCATCAAACAGTTAGCGTGGCTTTCAAACGAGTTTATTTCCTTGGATATGCTCCCAATAATTTGGTTAATTTTTAAATAATTTTTTGATTGCTAAAATCTTATAGCTTGCAGCTTAAAACTGAAAACTTGTTAAATCTCTTTTTTTTTTAAATTAAGAAGTAACTATAGGATGGACATAGTTTTAACTTGTTGACTGAAAATGAGTGACTAGAGATGAGTTTACTGACTGTCTCTGCGGTATGCGCATACAAACATGATCCCTAAGGTTAGTAAGCAGGGTCTCTTCACACAAAAGATGGTCTCCATGCTGGTGGGATTCTTTAACTACAGCTCGTAAACAAAACCTGTAAGCCAAAACTCAACATGATGAGATGTCAATGTCTTATTTTTTGTTGAATTCCCTTTGGGTGCTTTAATTAGATGCAAATATCCAAACAACTAATCCTAAAATAATTTATGTTGAATAGACATCATTCAGATGATTTGTCTTCTATGTTTATCTCTTTTGCATGTGCGTGTAATCACGTTAGCATTAAGTATCATTTGATATGGTAAATATGTAAATTGTCTGATGAAGCTTGTTTTAGAAGCATGCTGTTTATGGTTTCATCCACAGGATTAAAGTAATCTGTAAGAATATGGAGACCTGTAGTGGAACTTTTTTCTCTTTCTATTACACAACCAGTAATTTTGAATAGCTCAGGGGTAAACTCTAACCCTGACGCTAACGCAAAAGCAATGCTTGCTCATGAAACAAGACCTTTTCTGAAGTGAACCTCGCAGTCATAATTGAGGTGCTGTAGAGTGTGAAATTTACACACTGCACTGAAATTCCTTTTCCCCTATGGACCTAGCATATCTGTATGTCCTATTTTTTTTATACATCAATCTGACAATTTATTTTCACGCCTTAAGGATTGTGTGCCATATTTATACCATTGAGATATACAAGTCATATATATATATATATATATATATATATATATATATATATATATATATATATATATATATATATATATAT
>JAOWBL010021355.1:6405-19848 GCA_028564865.1 Zenarchopterus dispar
GTTTGTTTTTTTTCTGTCTTTGCTTTTTTGCCCATATTGTTTACTGACATACAATTTTGACTTTTACAAGACAAAAACAGAAATCTCTTTTTTACACACGCAAAAACATTTAAGTACAAGATGAATCGCAAGTGTGAAAAATGCAAAAATTTTGGTTAGCACGGCTAATGGTCCAAAGTAACTAACTGTCTTGTTTTTGATTAATGACAGAAAAACTTAGTTGAGGAGCACGCAAGAAATTTGTGAAGTGTTTATCTTTGAACAAGAAAATAGGCTTCCCCAGGAAATGTCATTTACGAACCTTTTCATAGAAATTACAGCAAAGTTTGAAGCGCGAGTAAAAACTCTAGAAATGGCTGTCCCTTGAAACACCAGGCGGCTTTAATGTCAAATCATTTTAGAGTAACAGCGTCACAATTGCATCACATATCATCTTTAATGAGCTCCTCATCAAGAAGCACAATGAAATCATGATATTTTTGAGGTTTCAGAAGTTTCTGCATGAGATTTCAGAGCATTTCAAAGTTTAGTTTCTAATCTATTAGTATTCTGTTCAGCATAAAACATTAATGAAAGGCTTAGCAGCGATCTGAATGAAAATTCAGAAAAGCAATATAAGTGTCACTCCTTTTAACTATCTCCCACTTTCAATTATCTCTGTCTTGATTGTGCTACCCGTTCATCAATTAATTTACCTATTTATCTTTTCTGTTTCTTCTTTTACGTCCTCTCACAGACGGGTGCTCGTCTTTCTTTTTCTTTTGGTCTATTTACATTCACAGTTTTTAATCTATTCTGTTGTAATTAATTTTTTAATCCTCATTGTCAGACATAGACACGGTTCTATTTGGCGCTTTAGTTTTTTAATTAAAATATTTTCAAAAAGATTTTTTTTTTTTTAAATTGAAAACCTCTATCTGCCCAACCACACGTGTGGCCTGAAAAACACAAGCAACCCTGACTGGCTTTTATTTTACACGTGTTTGAAGGTGGAAATGAATTCAGCTGGCTTGTTAAAAGTCATCCAACAACACATGTTCACTTTTACGGAAAATTCTGGCTGATCCTGGAGCCAGTGTTCATTTAGAAAGTGTAACTCCACGACCCCAGAGGTGTCCTTTGACTGTGAAAGATTTTTTTTTGCTTCTCTGTTTGCGCTGTCCTTCAGGTTTGCAGAAGCTGCCTGTTGGGTCAGGATCCAATCCCAAATCGCTCGTGATTTAAGTGAGCTCAGTGGATCTTTCCACTGTGACATCTAAACAACAGCCCACTCAGGGAGCGACATGCTTTCATTTTAACGTAGTTACTGCAGAAATGCCAAAGTAATTGCCATCATGTGTAACTTTCAGTATTTTTTCATAGGTTCCCTTATTTGCTTTGGATCATTTTTTGTGAAACAATCTATAGATTTTATAGACTCTTTTAGTCTAACACCTCAAGGCTCCTTTTCACTGCTTTTCATGTCCAAGTTAACAGTCTCAAGCATGTACAGCTGCATGCAGAGATAATCTGAAGGCCACAGAGAATCACAGAGAAAAGCTGAACTGAATTAAATTATTTTATTAATCCTAAAAGGGAAATTATATTGCTGCACCACTAAAGAAATTGGAAAAAAATATATAAGACAAAAATATGTCTTAAAGTTTGAAATGCTGTAAAGATAGAAGCTTATTTGAAATTTTCATGGGCCTCCATGGACAACCGGGCAAAAACCAAGCAACAGATAAACTCTTGGTAAACATGACATAAGGGCTCCCAGCACACAGTTAAATATCTGGGTGCAGAGACACTTCACAGCAATGTCCAGGATTACACCATCCATCGCTAACAAGCACTGCAGTCCCTCCACCTTTTCATCTTGCTGCTCTGTCTGCAGTCTCTGTCGGGTTGACACGATACAAAATATGTTTCTAGACTCATGTCTTAGTGAAGTTCATAGTATTTGTTCCCAATGATCCATCTTGATCTTCATCTGTGGTCCAAGCTCTTTTGTTTCAGGTGTTAGAGATCTTGGGCCCTCGATGACCTCACACATTCTTCTCCCTGCTCTGCTTTTCTCCTCCTTTGCTTCCTTGACATCCCCTCTTCAAGTCTTCTGAATTTGAGACCTTTGTTGAGCTTTACTTGGACTTTGGAAAAGTCAGTCAGCTCCTACCACATGTAAACATCTTTCCACTTGTCATGTTTACTCATCATAACCATAGAGTGTACAGGAGGAATGGAACAAACCCCCTGTGATGTCACCCGTAGGTTTTCTCCGCGAGTGCTTTTGAAGTCTCTTTCTTCCTTATAATGTGCAATCCCACGTAACAAAAGGATTAGCATGAGCAGGTCTGGTGGCTTGGTAAGCCTACTCGTAGGTCACTTGGGCCTGAGTCCCGGTGGCCCTCCGCTACTTCTCGTTTCAGCTCTGGGAGCACTTTCAGACGTTGTTGGCTGGAGGTTGGGTGGGTGCTGAAATGATTCGAGGTGAAAGTTGCTCCAGACACTACAGCCCCCAGTGGCCCATTGAGGAACTGCAACTACTGCCAATGCTTGATTGGTACAGCTTCACCAGCTCACAGGTGGAGCTGGATTACCATCACATTACCCACATTACACTGCAAAATTTGTAAAAGAGTAAGCAACAAAACCAAAACAAATTTGTAGACTATTTTGGACTGTGTTAACTGTATCACTAGTTTTGAGCAGTCTAGTCAAGATTTTTTTTTTTCCTTCCCCATTGGGAATGATATTTTTACTGAAAATAAGAATTTTGACTAGATTTATGGAATATTAGGCTTATTTCTAGAGGGGCTGTTTTTGCACTGTTGCAAGGTCGATGTAGCCCCTCAATTAAAAGAGACATTAAAATGTGTGCCTGAGTACATGTAACTTATTCTCAGTTACATTTCTCCAGTGATTCTGAAAAAAAAAATCAGTGTTTCATTTAAAAAGTGACTAATATGAAGAATTTCCAAATAGTTCAAGAACAGTTTTCAGATTAATGAGGACAAACATCACATTTGCGGTCAGGATACTTGTTTTCAATATTTGTTGGTTATATGTTTATTTTAAGCATTTTAATTTAAAAACAATGTTTGAGTTTCTGTTTTTGGAGTTGGATTTTGTTCAACAAAAATTAACCAATAAACCACACAAAACTATGATGAGAGGTCGTGCTCCACTGATTGCACACAGCTAACCTACATGTGCAAATGTTTTCCGTTTTCTGTGTGTGTGTGTGTGTGTGTGTGTGTGTCTCAGGCTTCAGTGGGCCGGCTGAGCTGAGTAAATGTGACCACACTAAGTGTGTGTGCCTCATATCAGTGTGTCCTCAATCGCTCTGACTGTAAGGGGCACTTAAGTCCGTTCTACTCTCACACTGGGAGGCACGTTTACTCACACACGCACACACACACACAGAGCACCCACCTGCTCACACACATGCACAGCTACACCCACATAGACTCAGTGTTTTGATGTAAACTCAAGTGGACCAGCGGTTCAGTCAACCACCGTAACGCCGTCTCTCCTCCCTTTTCTCCTTCATCTTTTATTCCTTCTTTCCCCGTGACATTTTTGTGGATGTCACGCAACCCTGCGCTCTGATTTTCTCTCTCTCTCTCTCTCACACACACACACACACACACACTCACACATGTGATGTCGTGCACTCAGCCAAAGCTCTACACTCTTGTCAAGGGAAAACCACTTAAGCATGCACACGTATGCACATACTGTACATCCATGCACATTTATATCTGAGGTTTTTTTCCCTGTGCACATGCACACACACACATTTCCACGCCTTCGGTATTAAGCTGTCTTCCTTTCACCATCTCATGTCCTGTTCTCCTCTCTGGGTCCTGTCTTGTCTCGTGTGTGCGTGACTGTGGCTGGTTTTGGCGAGGGTGTACTAACACAACAACCCAGTTTGGTACTCGAAGAGCCGAGAGCTGAGGATGAGTGAAAAACTCTTCAGCTCTGGCTGAAGGGATAAAAGGGGAAATAAAAACATTACGTTCAGCTCATGACTACTTTAAAGTGAATAAAATGTACTTTTCCAGATCCTCATTTTACTTTAGATCCTGTTCATAACATCACTAAGCTTCTGTTAAGCTGGCAGAGAATCACGCTGTCCTGCAGGATATTTTGGTGAATATTTACACCTTCCAGCTGACATGTGATCCAGGCTACAGGGTCATGAGGCCAGTCTTTCCTCACAACTCAACATTTTTTTTACATGTTTTTTTTTTCTTGTAAAGCAGCAGCTGCAGTGAAAATCCCGCCTATTTGATAGACAACATAACTGTGTTTCACATGTAAAGTAGCCTTAAAATATAAATTAAAAGTATTTCATGAACAGAATGTGACCTTTGAGATAGTTTCTCCACACCGCCCTCTCTCTCTGCTCGTTTTACCACGCTCTGTTTTGCATTTTTCTGTTGATACTAATTACATGCAACTAATTAAAGAAGGTCATACGTGACCTTCTGAATGAGACACACACACTATATATGTGGATGCACACCTTTCCTCCACCTTTAGAAACCCTTTAACTCGTCAGTGTGTCAAAGCGAGAGTGTTTGCCACCTGCCTAGGATCGGCACGACAGAGATTTATGAGTGTGTAGGTGATGGGAGGAAAGGAGATGCAAGCAAAGTGGGGTTACCTGTCCCGCTCGGCTTGTTTAGCTGACAAACTGCTTTTAGTGTTTAATTATCCATTCCTTTGTGATTAATCGGCTTTAATTACTGTAACCCATGGCAACCTCAAATGTATTCAGGTCTCTGAATGAGGTAAGGCAATCAAAACCCGAGGAAAAACACAGGACAAAAACAAACAAAATGCAATTAAAAGAGAGGATCAAGATTCATTCCATCTCAAATGTCCGACCCATTATTCATCAGTGATGGCGGAGTGTAAAGAGGCAACAGTTTAAAGGCTGCTCTGTAGGTTTTACATGTAAAATGAAGACCTCAGAAAAGCTTTTGAAGGATCCTTGAACCTCCTCACTTCAGTCGTAATTTTTTTCCTACACCATCCAGAGCTTCAAACAGACTCCATAATTTGTTGGAAAGGTGAAAACCTTTCTAAATTCATGTGTGTTGCATCAGAGGCTTATTGCATTCTGCAGACACTGCTTCTCCTGTTCGGAGGCGAGGAAGTTTACTGATAAATTATTGCGTAACTCTGTTGCTTGCATGATTACTTTTCCACTGAGAAAACAGAATGCTTGAGATGATCCATCCATCTATTTTCTATACCTGCTTCATCCTTTTCAGGGTCACAGAGGAGCAAGAGCCCATTTCAGCTGGCTAGGAGAATGGGGGAAAAAATAGAAAGTTATTTTAGTTCAGCAAGTCCAAACTAGTTTTTCTAACATTGTTGGGCGAAAGCGTGAGCAAAGCTCACAGAGTTAAGTGTTTTCCTGACCTTGAAATGGCTTTTGCTTAACTGTGAGTATTTTTTTTTTTTTTTTTTTTTTTGGTGTTCAGAGAGTCCACTTGTACAAACAGGCTGGAAGCTGCATCCGAGGAGTTTTTTGGATTGTTGCACTGAGAACTGACATCCAAGAACTAAATCTGATGTTGACGGAAACAGCAGCCTTCGGAAATTGCTTTAAGATGTGCAAACGACATATTCACGACTAACAGAAATGATCATTTATAAAAGGGTAACAATTAAAAGACGCCTCGATATGGGAGCATTTATTGGGGGGGCATGAAGTGACTTTTAAATCAAAATACTCAGACATGACATAACTCTGTGAATTTGTTTGGGGCAGCTTTGTCTGAAGATATGCCATTAAGGTCTCAAAAGGAGCTTTTGTATGTATTTCAGTGGTTTTTTGACCAAAGTATAACACATACATCTTTTAATATATCTTTTAATTAAACATTGGACCTTAAAACATTTTGTGTGTTTCATACAAGAATGCCTTTAAAATTATTTTCCATAAAATCAGTATATATTTTAAATAATCTGTTGTCAACAGCTGCCTGATAAAATCGTGCAAAAACATGCATTAAAAAAGTCTGGTTTAGTTATTAAATCCATGCATGAGCTAAAGGCACTATCGTACATGCAGTAAAGACAAATTTTATTAAAATTCAAATACCTCAAATATAACTGTCACTGAACTGTTTGCATACCTGTTGTTACCACTGATTTTGTGTAAAGTGCAGCTTCGAGTTTGAGACGTGACAGGAGAACAAAATAACAGAATAACCTCACTCATCCTACACAAGTCATAGTTGCTGAATGACATCACATGACTCAGTGGTTTGACACATTTTACTTTAGGATGTGAATTTGTTTTGCTCTGGTCCGGCACATTGTTTTGTCTAGAAGAGATTTTCACGTGAAAGTGATTTATTTGTATTGTAGAACCGTTATTGTCCTTCCTCTATGAGCTGAGAACACAGCGACCTCTGATATTGGGCCACATTCATGAAATCTCCCCAAATCTGTGTCTAGATTTGAACATAAATCACCTCCTGACTAAAAACCTTCTCCACAAACCCCACATACAACCCGGCTTTGACCTTAACAGTGTGTGTAGGTTTATGAATGACTGTTGATCACAAAGTGGCTGGGTGGTCCTGCTGCTCATTAATTAGTATAAGACTCCTCCCAGGGTCCACCACATAAGGAGAGAGAAAGCTCATCCTACATGTCTACATGGCACATGTTAAAGTGACATACCTAGCAGAAGTTAAGAGAGAGGGGCCTGGGAAGAGATGACTAATAAAGGTAATGCTCTGTCATCTGGCCAAGGAAACATTCAAGAGGAACAGCTTCAGTGATGCAGAAAACATGCATCACAATGTGAAGTTAGGCGAAGACAAAGATGGACATCTGGACAATTCAACTCTGATCTAGGTCTGTGATGTCACATGTCACAAATGTGAAGGCTCACTGAAGCTTTTTCAAACTAAAGCATTTGATCTGTTAGTCAATTCAAACATCCAAATGATCTTGATCACAGGCATTTTTTTCTGTAATATGTCCCCTCCACTCTGTAATAACAGCTTGTCAAACTGCTAACTAGTTAGACCACATGAAGTAACAAAAAGTGATTAGTTTAACTAACGACAAACTTTTTTTTTTTTTAAATCCACCACCACAAGTAATATCCATCCATCTTCTATACCTGCTTATCAGGGTCATGGGCGGACTGAGGGAGTTTATCTCAGCTCTCATCAGGTGAAAGGTAGGTGTATGATCTGGATAAGTCACCGATCCATCGTAGGCCACACATTAAGAAATAGCCACATACTTCCATGAACAAGCTAGACTCACCAGTTAAGGTGACATTCATGAGTTTGGACTGTGGGAGGAAGCTGGAGTGTCTAGAGAAAACCCACACATATCACAGAGAGTGCACGCAAACTGCTTGGATTCAAACCAGGAACCTTCTTGCTGTGAGGCAACAGTGAACCACCAACACTTCCCATTTTCAACATATTTAAAGCAAATTCTAGAGGGAAAAACAATTAAAACATGCAATCTTGGATATTTCTTGGAGATTGTGAGGATTCCCATAAAACTGAATGGATTTAAATAGTTTCCCTCATGAGAGCAATAAAGCATCTATCTATAGCTGACTTACAGTTAAACTGGTATGTGGAAATGAGGCACTGTGTTTGAATTAACTATTATAATAAAGCATTGTAGAAAAATCTGACAAGGATTACAGACAATAATAAGAACTATTAGTAAAATCCTCATACCTATAGCAACTAAATAAATAAAAGCCATGGCCTTTATTAAAGAAAATTGTATTACTAAAAACGCTAAACTTACATATCTGAATCCATAGAAACCTGCAGCTGGTCCTCAAACAAGAATTTTTGGTCCAAACGAGGCCCACATCTACCGTTGTTGTTGGCTTGTTTTTGGCTTTGGCTCATAACTATGATCTGGATGAGTGTGGCTGCCATAAGTCAGTCCCATTTCCACTACACATGGCCCAAATCTGTATTTTCTCTGGGCCACTGCTCCATGCCTTGCACTCACTAAATGAACAGTAACTCATGTCAGAACTGATTCCTCATATTTTGGCCACATCCTGTTCAACAACTAGACAGTTTAAGGCAGTTTCTGGCTCACATAAATTAAACAAGAAAAGACCTGGATGTGCCTGTTACCTGGGTCCTCTTTAATTTTGCATCACAAAGAAATGCTATCAAAAACATAACCCCTTCATAGGGTAGTGTGTGGTAAGATGGTTTTGATTTCCATGAAAGTTCAACTCACATCTTCTACTTAGAGCAAATAAAACCAGAATAAAAGTACAAAGAGAGTAGCATTAACTTGAAATTAATTGATAGCACAGATTGAAGAAGTTCAAAGGGGAAGTTAACTCACCTACACAGGAGTCTCTGTGTTCCTCAAATCCTGCAGAGCACACACACTTCCCGATGGGGACCAGCCACTCTCCCTCTGCGCTGCAGTACATCTTGGGCGTGTCGCTCTCCTCAGCGTGGTCCACGCACTGACCCCTGACCTCCACCAGGGAGGAAGAGTCAGCTCCTGTCACCACGTCAGTGAAAACTGCCAAGTTGCGGCTCATGCCCACGCAGCGTTTATAGTACACCCGTACAGAGGTGAGTGCAATGCAGGCACCGATGTCCTGGAAGGCCAGGTAGAATCCTCGCCGGTTCAGAGGGCCCACACCTCGCACCTGTGACAACAGATGAGTAATTTCACACAACGGTTTACTATGGGATGTTGGTTGCTCATTATAATCCCAGTCTCTATGTGCATAGGTGCATCCCTCTAAGAAATGTTACTATGGTGTAATACCCTAACTCGTGTCCTGCAGAATTCTTTCATGCCTTGTGCTTGGCACTGGCCCTGTAGGTAGGTCCATTTAACTTATGAATACCTGAGTCCTGCCCCCAGTTAGCCATATTCTTCTGCAGTGAGGTCACTGTTTTAGAGGACTTCACTTATCCTCATATAATCTGGAATTACAATATGTAACCAATGCTCTATTTCGTATCGGTGCAGCCCTCTAAAAACTGTCATTACTGTGATTATGGCAAAGCTGGATGTCTCAGTGGACCTACCAGAGTCCAACAGCACCAGCGTACCAGCTCATAACATCCAGCAGATAACAGCACAAAGCATTTCAAAATGATGCCAGGAACAAAGCGTGAGCATTCAGAACAGACAGGAAGGGAATAAAAGTTGAGGTAAAACATCAATGTGCAAACATCGGATTCAAAGTCACAACAAATGATCACAAAAGTAGAGTCTAAAGCATGTTCAAAACATAGACTGGGCAGGGGAGGTGAGATTTTGCTTCTGTTTCATTCTTTAAGGGAGGAAGAAAGGAATTCCCCAGGTTAATGACCCTAGTTTTAAAAGGGGATGTTAAGAGAATAGCCATGTATGAGGGATAAAACAGTTCAAGAGGGGACTGACAGGGAAATTGAAGAACAAGCAGCAAATCCCATTCTGGGGCCAATGAGCATCACACAGGTCACCGTTTCCTAAGTCTGTTCACAAAGCACTTTTTTAATGGGTACACAAAAATAGATCGTCTTTCCAAACACCATTCATGGAAAGTGGGATGAGTTCACTGTGTATGAAGCTATTGTAGATGGAGTCCTCAAACTCTGGATTGTGCATATAACAGCAGAAGACAACTCTTAGCTCTAATGACGGTCCCACCCAGTGGCTGGCCTGACACTGGCCTATCACAAGAAACCAAGTCAGGGTTCCAGCACAGACTTTGAGGATCTCATCTGCTGGCTCAGAGAGGAGAGTCTCGAGCCAAGCTGGAATCCACCAGAGCTATGTTGCTGACAACTGCTGCTGACTGAGAAATGCACTGATGGGTGGTCACTGAGATGACTGGAGTCTTGCCCCTTTTCCACTGAGAAAGCGTCTCTTTCCCTCCCAGGAGTCATAGACGTCCAACAGAGCTGGAACAGCTTCACCCCCTGAGACACACATGAATATTGAGGACACTTGGCTTGGGGTATGAGTGCAAGGCTCGCATGGCGTGTAGGTCAAAGTCTACAATGAACCCCGTCTGGGAGGAGGGGCAGAGGCAGACAACAGAAGAGCTTTTAAAGACTGGATGTGTAAGGAAAAGAGGAGGCAGAGGGTAGAGACTATTTATACTGTAAAGGCAGACCTAAGGGAAGCCAGTGCAATCACAAGGCCTAAAATAATGATTCACAAATACAAAGGCACTGGCCATAAATGATAGCTCATTGAGTGCAGAGCTTTGATCTTACTTTTGACTCTGAACAAAAATATCATATATTTCCATATATCACAAATTGAGTTCATCAACTGATTTTCTACACCCACTTGACACTAATCATGCTCAGTGGGGGCCTGAAATGTGACCCACTTTGGGTTTGAAGTTTAATCATTTCTCAAAACAGAATTACTCAATCTCTGAGACAACAAAAACAGTACAGTCGCCATGTGATTACAGCTTACACAAGTCTGAAAAGTTCTCTGGCATTTCTTTACAACAAAAACTATAAGTTGTCTCTCAATAAAACAGCTAAAATTACATGTGCAAAACTTGGATTTTATTTCTGAACTATTGTTCAGAGTTTGCTTCATTTATCAAATGTTCCACGTTTAACACCAAACTAAAAAAAATGCAGATGATTTTGATATTGTTGCTTTTTAAAGTACACATCTTATTACTGTTGTTTATCTAAACACTAAGACTTATTCAAAATTTCCTTTTAAAGGTTTGCAGAGGAAGCATCGAAATACCAAAATCTCAGCTCACAGGTGGGAAAAGAACTTGACTCATTCATCATAACTGACTTTCAATAGGTGGTGTAAGTATATTAAAATTCTAAGCTTTCCTTTTTGATTGTAGTCTGTCAATCTGAAACATTATTTTCGGTTATATAATTTTTTATAGCTATGAATTCAAATACAAAATAGATTTCCCTCAACTGGGAGCCGCCCCAGTTGGATTTTGTGTTTGTTTTAAGATGGCAAACCTGAAAAAAAATGACTTTAACTTATCTTGATAATGCAACAAAAAAACTAATTAGACATTTGTTTAAATTTATTTTATTCAAAGAACAGTCTCTCTTAGAGATGAATTAATGAAAATAAACTAAACTTATAATAGTCACACTAAACCAGATAATCCAGTTGTGTTTCATAAATTATAAAGGCTCTACGAGATGTAAGGAGCTGTAAATCTGTCAAGGTCACTATTCACCATTCCTATATTCATAAATATATAAAGTGTGTGGTTTGAACATTTGTTGGATAAACTAAATCCTGTTCTTTTAACATCACTTCTCATTATATTCAAATGTGTCAGAAGCAAAGATCTTATACGTTATGTTACAGGCATTAATCAGTTCTATACTACATGAAGGGCGCTGCGTTTTGTTGCCACTTCAGTATCATTTAACTTTTAGATCTATGTCTCCAAGCCCTGGTCCTCAAGTCTCCATGTCCTGCATGTTTTAGATGTTTCCTGCTTCACTGACTGTGTCATTAACAGATATGTGCAGACCTCAATGAGAAGTTGATGACGAATATTAGTTAGAATCAGGTGTGTTGCTGCAGGGAAACGTCTAAAACATGCAGGCCAGGGGTACCTGAGGACCAGAGGTGGTAAATAGATAGTGGGTTGTTCTTGGTTTTATGCGTAAATACATGAACATGCAGTCAAAAAAAAAAAAAAAGATCAAATATTGCAATACTTTTATAAATATATAAATAATAACACACTGTTATGGCTATTACTGTTTCAAAACAAAATGCACAGCACAGAGCCCTGGGAGCAGTTAAAATATTTATTGATACACAAAATAAGATGAATAGTAGGGTTATCTGCTTAGAGAGGCGTGGGTAGCTGCTTCCAGACAGCCCAACGCTGTTATTGGAGATCTCAAAGCTCCTTGGTGGAGGTGAGATGTTGGGCAGAGAAAAACATACTAAAGAAGTCGAAAAGCACAACTTGAACTAAATTTTACTTCAGTATAAACACGAACATCTTAGCCAGATGTGGCCTGACAATGAAGAGTGGAGACCAGAGTTTAAGATCCTGCAGGCTGATGAAGGAGATCCAGGAGGATTGATGAGATGTGTGCAGGTGACAGGAATCCTCCAACAACAACGGGAACTCCAACCTACAGGCTGCATTCACAATATCTAACAGCTGATCAAAAATACCACCACAAATTTTCCACATAACCTTCTTGCTATGAACTATAGTGTACTACAGTTTTCTATATTAAATTCTAGTATATATAAGATTATAGAAAACCAAGATAAAAGTCTCTCTCATGTTCATGTGTGGCTTCACAGCAAAGTTTTGCCTGCAGCAGAGCAGCTTCAGCCCATTCCACTTTTTCCATGATGAAAACATCAGGCAGGTCCACGTTGACTGAAAGCAAATTAGCTGTTTCGTTTGTTTTGTTTTATCTCTTTTTTTACTACTCGCTTTGCTCAGTGTGTACAATAATCCTGGATTCCCAGATGTGCTGTGAAAAAAAGAGAGAGAGAAACATCTCCATCCTTTATTGCTCCACTAATGGTACCAGACAGACAGACTCAAGTAAATAAACGGACCTCTTTCATGTGGCCTCGACATTTTCTTCTCTGAGACTTCAGCCTGCTGCTCTGCTTCCTTCAAGCATCGAAAATAAAACGATCCCATTTTAATTTCAGAAACCAACAAGATCCAACCAGTGGCTCCTTTTAAAGTATACTGACACAATGATCAAACAACGAAAGAAAGATTTTCACCAGTTTAAGACTTTTGACTGTATTAATTCATTAATCTGCTGTTACATAGACCTCATTTTTAAGTTAAAGGCAACATAAGTTTCTACTTAAAATCGTGAAAAAAGAGCATGTTCTTTACAGTTGCATTAAAGTTTTACACATAATACATTAGTTTTACACCTCATGCTATATTAAATCCTTCTCTCTTGGTAGTTTAGCTGTCCTGTGAGAGCCATCACAGAAAAAATAAAAGTTCAAATACTCACAAAGGCATCTGACAAGATGTAGTTTTCAGTGGACATGAAAGGAATGAAAAACTAATCTCAACTGCAGTAAATGTAAAACATTGTAAAAAAGAAATTACAAGTACCTCAATTTTTTTCAGAGTGAACGTACCGAATTATGTTACATTGCTGATAGCCAACTCAGTCACATTCATCATCTTTAGACAATTATGGACGTACTAATGTTGTTAATAAATCTGACAAAACGGCTGCATGTGAAGGGTTGATGCAACTTTCTGTAGTTTACTTTATTTGAAAATTCAGATGAAATGACAGCCATTTCAACAAGTATTATCACATGTTCCTTCATTAGTTTACCATTCAGCCAAGGCGTCCACACTCTGCCAGAATGATATGAAGTCTAAGTGTCTCTGATCTAACTGTCTCTGGTCTAAGTGTCTCTGGTCTAAGTGTCTCTGGTCTAAGTGTCTCTGGTCTA
>JAOWBL010021355.1:19948-33713 GCA_028564865.1 Zenarchopterus dispar
TGTCTCTGGTCTAAGTGTCTCTGGTCTAAGTGTCTCTGGTCTAAGTGTCTCTGGTCTAGGTGCTTCTGGTGTGAGTGTCTCTGGTCTAAGTGTCTCTGGTCTAGGTGCTTCTGGTGTGAGTGTCTCTGGTCTAAGTATCTTTGGTGTAAGCGTCTCTGGTCTAACTGTCTCCGGTTGAGGTGCTTCTGGTATAAGTGTCCCTGGTCTAGGTATTTCTGGTCTAAGTGTCTTTGGTGTAAGCATCTCTGGTCTAACTGTCTCTGGTTTAGGTATTTCTGATTTAACTGTCTCTGGTGTAAGTGTCTCTGGTTTAAGTGTCTAACGTCTTTGGCGTAACAAAATGCTAAAGTTAGATCTGTGTAACTTCCTTTTTTTTCCAAGTCTTTGTTATTTCTGGTCTTCATTACTTCCTGTCCTGACAGTGAAGGTTCCACATGCATCCCCAGCTCCTCCTGGCTGTCAGTCAAAGTCCAGGAAAGCCCTAACTGGTGTGACCACATTAAAGAAATGACCAATCACAAGAGGGTCTTGGTCTCCCCCATTCCCCAAGCACCGAAGCTCCTGACCTCTTGACCTCTTGACCTGCCCATGAACAGGGAGAGTTTCAAACAGAAGAAATCATTGTTGTTCTGCCAGTGGCAGTTTTGTGAGCTCGCTGCAGTCTTCTGTCCTCGGCCTGAACAGCTTGTCCAGCTCTCAGCTGATGAATTTGTGTGCACTGGCAGTTCATACAAGTGCAAATCTGTTTCGTGAAGCCCACACCTTTTGACATCATTCGGACACTGTACTGACTTACTCCCTGTAGTTGTTTCCCTTTCTTCATAGCCTTCTTTTACAATTGAATATTTTTGCCATTTCTGTCTTGATTTACCCTCCCTGTCAAACTTCAACTTTTTTGACATGATAAAAGGTAGCTTGATTTATTACACTGTGAGCTGACTTTTGGCCCACCAACTGATGCTTTGGCATCTTGTTCTCTTTTCCTTCTCTGTGTCTTTGCCACATTTCACGCTCAAATTTGTTTTTCTGAGGCCTGTCATGTACGAGTCCTTGACATTGTTAATCTCTTCTGCATCAAAACTCTTGTGTGAATCATTATTTCTTTTTGCTAAGCTTGCCCTGGCCCAGCTCCTTTTCTTCTCCTTAAGTACAAAACTCTGATGCCAAAGCAGCGTAAAATGCGATAATCACGACGTTTTCTCAAAAACTAACAGCGGCTCTTTCCATTTGCTTCCATATTTTAGGCCAATGGGTTTATCAAGGGAAAGGTTGCACTTTAAATATGCCCTGAAATGTAATTTTCCCCTCACCAAGTACCTGTCTTCTTAATGAATGTTCTTGTGGAGCTTCAGAAAGAGAAATTATTAAAAGTAGTCCTGAAGCAAGACACTTCGATAAAAAGCACCCAGTGTCATCTCTGATTTTTTTATATTACTGACAACGAAGTGGATTTCTTCCATTATTTTTTTGTTAGAAAAAAGAGGCATTTTGAATTTCTCACCTTAAAAGTTTATTTCCTGTAGACATGAATGAAAAAAGTGATTTTATTTTTTATAGTGAATATTATCATCTATAGTAGTTTTATTTTATTTTGTGTTTTTATGCAGAAGTGAAATTATTTGTTTGTACTTTTTTCTATTTATTATTTGTAGTATTTAAATGTGCTTGTGTATGTTTTACTGTGACACTGTTGAAGTTTAAAAACTGAAATGTGTTGGTCAGTGCTGAAGTTGTTTTATGTACTAATGTTGTTGCAGTCTCCACTTCTTCACTGTACTCATGTTTCCCAGCGATCACAAATTTAAGTTGTTTTTTTTTCTCTAAGAAAAAAAGTGCGCTTTTTTATTGTAATTCATTATTTTTTAATAATTCATTGGAAGTGAAATCAATGTCTTCCAAATAAAAGAACATTAACATTTATTATATATTCACATTGCAACTCAGTTGGGACCGAAAAAAGAAACAATTAGAAAATATTGAACAAAAGGTTCATTTTAATGTTATGAGCCTCAACTTATATTTAATTGGTAGTCTTCTTTGTTAAATACAACCAGCTTATCAAAAAACAAAAACAAAAAACTGCTGCCTTTTATGAATTTGATGCACTATTGCATATAAATCTAATGATTATAAACCAAAGTGGTAAGTTTCTATCAGATAAATACATCGGTTTGGCAAACAGGAAATTTCAAATGTTTTCCTGTTACAATTACTTACACACTTTTAGTTTCATATATTTGAGGAAGAGAAAATGCACAACAAACTCATGACTTTCCCAGCTCTGTTTGACAAGGAAAAAGTGAGTTTATTTATTTATGTTTGGGTGCTTAAAATGCAATTCAGCACTTTAGCTGCGACTCTGGCTTTAACGAATAAACAGATAAATCTGCCCAACATTTCAAATCATAATTCTTTGGCTCAAGTTATAGAAAAACTCCTTCAGAATGCTGTCAAAGTTAATGCATAAGTAACTTGTTAATAATTAACGCAATCACTGTTTTAAAGCCATTATTTTTTAACACATCCACATTTCAGGAAATATGACCCACGGCCCAACCTGTAGTTTGAAAAACGAGAAGCAATGCAGATGTAATACACTATAAAATATAATCACAAAGCATCGGCCACATGGCCTGTTGGTTCTGAAACCTAATTTTTCCACAGACTTTAAAAAAAAAAAAAAAAAAAAAGGAGGGGTGGGGTGATGTCGGGGCTGGGGTGTGGGGGTGGAGGGTGGGTAAATATGTACTTTTTCCTCGAGGCTAGCAAGGAAACGCCCACTGTATGTCAATCAAAATTAGTCGTGGCTGGCAGCTCTTTCAGCTGACCCACGCCAGAAAAATAACAAAAACAACACACACACACACCCAAAAAAAGAGCATAATACTTTATATAAATTCAGCTAATGTTGTAGAAAAAAAACAAACCTCCATGAGCGTTGTCACAAATGTGAAATTAAACACAACAAATCATAGCAGTTTTCTGAACCAGGCTGTAAAAAGGTTTATAAAATAATTGTGAATATTTAATTTCACATTATTTTGTGTTAAAATTACTAAGAATAAGATCAGTCACTGATTGTTGGACCAAAGTTTAACCTCTCTACAAGTTCTGGACATATAATAATATAACAACAAGCATTTGTTGTTTAATTATCTGCTCTTGTATTACTGTAATTTGAACAATATCTTTTTGAGGTAAAGAGAACATTAAAAATATTTGTGTGATTAATTGTGAGTTCAATAGGAAAATCTTTTGATTAATCACAATTCATAACCTTTAATCGATCGACTAAGCCCAACTTTAAACATATTACTCCAACAGGTCTGAATGGGGCGTTTGCTGGAGACTTATTTGTGGCTGAATTGATCCATGTTTGAATTTTAAATGTGTAAGTTTGATATCAAGACTGTGTATAAAGAATTAATAATACACAAATGATGAAGCAGGAGGACATCACTCAGTTCAACAGTAACTGACTGAGAAGAAAAAGTTCATGTAAAACATTAAAATGTGATCAAAAGCAGAACACATCAGACATTGTTGGAAGGATCCTTCATTATTGTTATTATCATTAATGATTATTTAGTTCATTTCTATATATTTGTGAGATTTATTGACTATAAGAAAACATGTAAAATAATGGCATCATGTTAATTTAGGTTAAAATAAATAGATAAATTAAATAGATATAAAAAAAGATTATGAATGTCACAAATGTATAAAACCAACTACAACTTTAAACATATACCTGCATTTGAAGCGTGCTTTTTTATCGTCCTCATTTAATGTAACTACAGAAAACAGAACAGCTGCACCTGTTTACAGTCAATGCTTTGAAAAAAAAAGAAGTCAATAGTTTTATTTTAGTCACATTTTACTATTTCAGATCTTAGGAATGACTGAAATGGAAGATCAAAAAAGTGGGCACATTCATGTTGTCATTGTTCTGTACACAAAAACTGCTCCTTTTTATTAGAGTGCTGACGATGTTTTTCTGACTGATTCATCATGATGGCACAGAGGTGTGTTTTTGGTTGTGAGGGAAAATTGGCTGGTTTTATGAAAGAGGCCCAGCAGTCTGTACATCACTGGATTTCCAGACTAAAGTAGAAACGTTAAAATCTTGTGAGTCTGAGTGGAAGGTAAACTGTGTGTGTTTTGTTAGCAGTTGGCAGGTGTACGTATTAGGGCAAAACCTGTGGGTGAAGTGACCACAGTTGCCCAGTCTGCCACTTTTACACTGTCTCATGCTTGCATGAAAATAAATAAATGAATCCATTAATTCATTTCAATACATGTCTTGCAGACAAAAGGGGCAAATGTCATCTATTTTCATGCAAGAACAGCCTCGATTGTTGTCTAACAGCAGCATTTTAACTTTATCTGTTTCTTGGCTTCAGACATTACATCATCCATAATGTTGCCTAGCAACCAGGTAATAAGCATATTTACCAACCAGAGATGTCCAGGTTGAATCTAAAGATCATGAGGTAATACAGTAAATGTTCACTAAGCAGTTTGGTAACTAGTTACCACGTTAAAAG
The DNA here is from genome assembly GCA_028564865.1 of Zenarchopterus dispar. NCBI lineage: Eukaryota > Metazoa > Chordata > Actinopteri > Beloniformes > Zenarchopteridae > Zenarchopterus > Zenarchopterus dispar. The sequence goes on from JAOWBL010021355.1 coordinate 24,496, forward strand.
GTGTATACCGTTAACGTAACTCAGTAAATCTCCATAATTCAGCTAATCCACAAATACTTCAAAAACAGTCAAAGCTGCTCTTCTTCAGAGAGAGCCTCTCCTTGAAACTCTTGGTTTTTGTTGTTCTAAATTATTATAGGCTGGGTGCAAAACTACTTCAGAGGCGCCAGGGATTAAAATCCGATTGCTGAAAATGTGCATAACCACTTTAAATGTTCTGTAGCTGAGCTGAGTGAAGACTTCTGGGTCCGAATTTTCACGACTTGCTGCAGTATTGTCGGGTTCTTCTCACTTTCTCGGTATAGTAGGAACACAGCAGAAAGGGACAAGGGAAATATCGAAAGGCAGACTATTTTACCAATTCAACAGCAAACTAATTTAACTCAAGTTAACTCTCACAGACAGTAAATATAAATAATGCAGCATCTTTCATATCGTCGTCTCTGCAACAACGTAAAACATCAATTACAGTGCCTTTCCACTATCCACAATCAAATTTTAAGTAATCAATATCAAAGTATTTCCCGAGACACTGAATGAAGCAAGACCTGCTTTATGTATATGCTCATATCTGCAAAACCGAACAAAACGGCGTGAGAGCAGGCTCTGCAGGGCCCTGGATCCTTCCTGCTACCAGCTACACCTTAGAACAAAGACTCCACTTGTGAGATTTTGTTTCAACATTCCCCTTTAAGTATCTGGTTAGTTTGATAGTTTGTAGTGTGGCTCGTACCTCAGTGTTGAGTTTCAGTCTGCGGACTCCCAGGTCCACTCCTGTGAAACTCTCATCAGCAGCAATGGTGTCAATCTTAATGAACTGGTTCTCACGGATGGCGGAGCCCACCGCTCTGTCAGACTCGTAGTAGTACAGGTTGAAAGTTTCCTGCAGAAGACAGTGTTGGTATGGGTGTTCATGAACGCAGATGCAGCAAAGATGATTACTGCGTGATCAAATGAGGCACTTAGTTTCAAAAGTACCAGTGACATAAAGTTGAAGATTGTATTTCAAAACATAATATTTTGATCAGTAAAATATCCTTGATTGAACATCTACATGCTCCTGCAGTCACTCATAGCCCCCACTTGAGTTATAACACTTAAACTGAATATTCAGTGAAGATCATTAAGTTCAGAAAAAAAAAAAAAAACATGCTGTGATTATGCTTCAAAAAAATCACAAGAGCTTGTTTGGATTGATTTGTCAAGAGGATTGATGGGGGACACTTTCACTTTCACATTAATTTTCACCTTACAAAAGAAAAAAAAAAAGCCAGTCATCGCTGGCTCAGATTCTGAAGAGGAATATTCCCCCTCCGATGATGATGATTTTGAAAAAAAAAAAAAAAAAAACATCACAGAAGGATAAAAACGTTTTTTTGGGGAGGTGCAGGGGAGGAGGGGTGTAGAAACTTTGTCTGAAACTTTGTTTTCAAAGACTTTCTGCGTTATCATCTTAAGGTCAAAACAGAAAACCGGCATTGTCCTAAATTTGGAATAATTTTGTTAATTGTTGTAGAATCATTCATCTTTTTATTCACAACAAGATGTAAGAAAGAATTTTTATTCTTACTTCATGAGCAAAAATGTAGTGGGGACATTTATGGAGAAGACATAAATGCAGAGGTTTGAGAGGCAGGACTAATTAATAATGTCTTTTATTTAGCCCCCCCCCAAAAAAAGTGCTGCAGCACGTAAATGCAGGACAGAGAAACGCAACAGGGGAGCACATCAAACCAACAAAGAAACACCGCCAGGCCAGTTCTGAAACCACATAATACTAAGCACACTTACAATGTCCAGTACTGTGCAGTACAACTACTATGATGGGGGCTAGTCACATGACCACTCCAGCTGGATTACACTGTACTGACTCATTGCATTATGGGAACTGTTTTTGTACTTCACCCTGTGTGACAAAATCACCCTACTAGTGAAGTGTGTGTTTTCAAACACAGCCACAGTTACACAAGGACCCACATTAAAAATGTGTGAACAGTTACACACAAATAAACCAACAAAGAATGAGAAAAACACTTTTGAGGTAAAACGGGAAATCAAATTAAACTACATTAAACAAAGAACATAAATTGACAAGAAAAGCAAAACTAATCTAGAAAAAACATAATAGTATCATATTTGGAGCAATTACTCACATGTTTTATGAAACCCTCGTAAAAAATCTAATTAATCTGGTTGTTTTTGCTCAAACTCTTGTGAACTTATCACCAACTCCATTAACTCTATGAATATATAACAACAAAAAAAAGTCAAAAAGCAGTTTCGCCTCTCTAAACTATTTGTTCATGAAGCAAAGTAGAGAGAACAAGGCTCCTGTTGGTTTAATGTTTTTTCTGTGACATTAAGATCCCGTTTCAAATATACTGAACCATCTCTGCAGTTCAGAAGTACACTGTAAAGGCACATTTGAGCTGCTTTTGATTAATTTCTTTTCCACTAAAAAAGTGCTAAGTCTATATTTGGGTCATTAAAATGATTTCACACCTTTATTTGGTAGATAGATAATTGGTGCTAAAATAAAAAGTGTGGAAGTGTGAGCTCACAGGCTGAAATGATGACATGCACATCAGGCCGGCAGCGTTATCTGGATGCTTTCACTGGGAGAAAAAGCATCATTTATATATTGCCTTTATTACAAATTAAATAATATTGTCATTTTGAACAGAGTGAGTCACATGTACACGTTTGTTTTCTGACTTTCTGCAACAAATTTACATCCTCATCTTTCCCTCTTTTCCCATCCGCTCCTCTTGTCTTGTGTGTGCACTAACCTTGCACGTGCCCAGCACCCCTGGCATGCTGTTGCAGTCTCTCAGTGTGAACTTGAGCTCGATGTAGATCCTCCGGGCACCCTGTCGTGGGATCCAACCCGTCACCAGCCAGTTGTTCTGGCTGGGGCTCATGACATTGCAGACCTGATTCAGAGAGTTACTGTCATGATCAGTGTGTACGTGTATGTATCTGTACACTTGTGTTGCACAGTTCAGAAGCATTATAAAAGTAAATAAACAATATCGTCAGCAGATCAAGTGAATAAAGTTAATCTGGGATCATCTGGAGAGCAGTAACTGAGCTTTTGAAGTGACATTTCTGACATCAGTGTTTACTTTTTCCAAACAGGAATCCTCCATCTGTTAATACATTTGTGAAAATGTAGAATTTTCTTCTGTTGTTGCCTAATTATGCATCTGTAATCAGTGGGCTCAGTTTAAAAAAGGTTCAGATATTTTCCTGTTCAAACTTACACTCCAGATTGTTTTTTTTTGTTCTTTTAAAAGCAGCAAGTATTTGCATACAACACTGAAAACTGAGAAAATAAAGTGGAATGTGTTATATCTCCAGATGGTGAAAGAAAGCAGCTTCATAATCCATAAGATATTAATTACTAAAATAGTGATAGAAGAAGTGATAACATCCCACTGATGGTAGGAAATAATCCTAACAACACACTGAGCCCCAGCCCACACACTGAAAACATTACACACCTGGTACGTGTGGATCGGACTGAAGTACTCGTCCATCTCATTAATGGCATCCCACTACACAGAGACACAGAGGGGAGAAGGGATGTCTTTTCAGGGCATTCACATGTTTTGGAAATACACATGCAGGAAATCATACAGCTGTAGTTGACATTTTTCATTACTGAAAGCTCATCAACGTCAGACAACAAATATTAGCTGTGATCTGAAACAAAGCATGTGACTGTTTGTGACACACAGGCGCTGTGCTGGACGTATGATAACGCTGTACGAGGATGAGGAGTGGGGACACTCGACAAGTCACAATTTCATTAACGGCACCAACACAGAGACGCATCAAATGTTGATGTATCAGCCTAACATGCAAAAATGAAAAAAACACTCCAGAGGAATGGCTCAGCTCAGATTCAAACCAGAAACCTGCTTCAGTGAGGTGATAGTCTTAACCACAACGCCAACATCCCATCCAAACCCGTCTTCACTCATCTCTGTGCTAAAGCCTTGAAATCAAACTGCCCCCTGCCTTAAATGTGCTGACATATTCTTCTCCAGCGCTTCGACACACAACACTTAAGACATGCTCGTGTAAGCTACATTTCAACATTGCAGCAATTCACTAATGTCATAATATATTTCCAATGGGACACATTTTCCTGTAATGAGATGCCCCCTCATGTATGTGATTAGATTAACACTGTTTACTGAATGCCGCAGGCGGGAAGTAATAAAATTACAAGGAAGAATGTAGAGTGATATGTGTTAGTTTTTCCACATGTTTTAATGTATGATATGCAGTATGAAACTAATACAGTGATAACACAGTAATAATACAGTAATAATACGGTATATCTGACACAAGGAGGTCTGTGATACACATGAAGGAGTCTGTGGTGCCCTTGTTTTGCACGGATAGTTTTCTGTTTGGAGGAAACAAGCTCTCAAGCAGCAACTGCCACAAAAGATGGATGGTAAGTGAACAACACTGAGGGGAGATGACGGCCCTGTATCAAGAGTAAAATGGGATTATGGGTCCAGAACAGAGAAGGTGCAGTGAGTGGCTACACAGCGAAGACAACCATGTGGATCCAAGAGTTCTTGTGCACACTGGACTTGTCAGTCAATCAAATGCATATATCAGGACATGGAGTTACTGATTTGGAAATATTTAATTGATTTTTGCAAAAATACTGGTCATTTCTCATCATTTTGGAAAGTAAATTTGTTGATTTAAGTAGTGCAATCCAAACAGCCAGTGTCCAAGTGTAAATTAACTGTCACTCCTGGCTCATACAAATTACACAAAATAGTGTAGTGATAGTATTGTATGTTAGAGTTTTAGTCATAGGATTGACCAATAGTGGTAAAGCGTATTAGGTTACTTCTGGTAATGTAGCAGGTTGTAAATTATGACTTTCATTTTTGCAGCTACTTCTTTCATCGAGTAAAAAGAGCTGAAAGATGAGAGATTTATTTCATAACTGAGTCAAGAAGAATTAAGAATGATGAAAAATCTAGTCTCGTGACTGCCAGCCATTGATTTGACTCCAATCACCAATCATCTAACTTCCAGGCTGAATCCTGCCATGGGCATAACCTCTGGCAGAGAAAAAAAGTGACTTTATTTCTTGTATTTCTACATACGTTGGAATTACAGTGATTCAAAATCAACAGAATAATTAAGCTGGACATATTAATATAATCTGGCAGAGAACAAGGTTCTAAAATATTTATGAGAAAAAGCCGTCCTACATTATGTAATATTAAATAGGACAATCAACCAAGATTTGAGGGAATCACTTTATGATAATAGAAATCTTCACCATTTATTTGCATTTTGTGTGTGATCAGAGGTGAAATAATCTGAGTGTCAAGTTGTCTTGTCTGGGGTTTTGTCTCCGGTGCATTATTTTGAAATCCTAACTCTTCTCTCGTTTCAAGTGACTTGCTCTTCCTCATGTGTCACGTGTCTGATTGTCTTCCCCGATTCCTGATTGTGTCCACCAGTTCCCCATTTCCCTCCAGGTGTATTTATAGCCTGCGTCTCCCTTTGTCTTGTGCCGAAGTGTCGTCGTTTGTTTTGTTCGTCGTTCACAGAAGCTTTCTCGTAGCCATAGTCTGTTCTTTGTTTAATAGTTTTTGTTTGTAAGATTCTAATGATTCATGTTTAGTTTAGTTATCAGTTTCAAGGCCTTTTCGTCCTGCGGGATTGTTTTTTGTTCAAGTCAAATTTTGTTTCTTAGTAGTTTTTTTTCATGCTTTGGGATCGCCTTTTGTTGAAAACAAATTATTTAAACGGAATTTCCTGCTATTGAGTCCTCTGCTTTTTCTGGGCGTGACAGTGAGCCAGTGCCACTGTGTTTTCCATTTTTTTTCTGTAACTTTGTGCTTCTGCTTCTTCTTGTCTCAAACTCTGTTTTGATCCAGTTCCTCCTCAGCTGTCTTCTGACGTTAAAGAAAATGCAAAAGCATCAATGTTGAAGAAAAACAGGAGCCATAAACCATGTTTGAAATATTATTATTGTAAGCCTATTATACTTCAACTCAACTTTATATTTCATTAATATTGTGTTCACTTCCTGTGCAAACTTCTTACTTTCACTGTCAACTCAAAAAAAAAAAATTAAAATGTATTAAAATATAATACAAAAAAATGTAAGAGTCCTCAAATATAATACTAAAAATGTATTTTATTTGACTCCTTTAGTACAGCAATTCAGCTTGGGTTCAGAGTGACTCGGTAAAATCTGGTGGCTGTTGGGAAAAAAATCAGCATCATTTCATTCAGTCTGTAGTTTATTGATGGTCTCTAAGAGAGACCCGTGATAGACTGGCAACCTGTCCAGGGTGTTTTTCACCCTGGATTCAGCGGGTGTAGAAAATGGATGGATCTAAAGGAGACTGTCTTGAATCCCTAGCAAATGTCTGTCAAACATCCAACCTAAAACCAACTTCAATAAGTAAGCCACACTAGTAGCCTCACTAACAGAGTAACTTCTAACATAGTAGAAGGACCCCCACAAGAATGAGGACAATGCTGTTCACATGGGCAGTCTGTCCCACTCTGTCCTGTATCTCACTAGTGGTTATGATTTGCTGTTGAAAATGTATAAACTTGAAAGTGAGAGGGACACGATCACAATTTTGAAAATTGGGGGGCACATGTACTCCCTACCCCCAGTGGAAATTACGCCTGTGAATCCTGGGAGGAACTAAGATTTGTTGCAGTTCATTGACTGATGGTAATCTGTAAAATAAAAACGTTTAACCTTTGTCTGCAAAGCAATATCTTGGATCTACAAAAATGTTGATTAAAAGTCACCGTTAAAAAAATTAATTTAATAAATCTGCATTCATGTCCAAATCTAGGACTGACACAAAAACTCCTGTCCATACTTACAATCTAGTTCAAATGCAGGACTCATGAACAGAGTGGACAAAATATAAAGGACTGACTTTAGCAGCTGCTTTCTTTTGGATCTTTAGTGGTAAATTCAGCAACAGAAAATATGAACATTTACACCAAAATATTTTTCAAATTTGATTTATTTCTGACTCTCAGTCATCGGATCAATAAACTTTCTATACCCAAGTGACATCCTGAGTCAAGAGTTTAGAGAGATTGCTCATGTAGTAATTCTGTCTTATTAAATATACACAACTTTGCATAGAAGAGCAGATTAACTTGAATTAGATTTACTTGTTAACAAGAGTAAAATCTGTTGGTAACAAGATTCCTCCCATCTTCCCCTCTGTCAGACCAGCTGCAGCAAGGACAGGTGAGAAATTTGTTATTCATGAGAGAAAAAAAACAGATGCTCGACTAAACTGACTACACGCCACTATCATCTGTAAATCTACACAGCGCTGATCATTTTTCTAAATCACACCTGGCTGCAGATATGCATATACAAATGAAGACATGGACTTGTGTTTAACCTTTGTGTTACCCATGATCCTCCTGTGCAGGTTGGGGTGTAATTGAAAGGAAAAGTGTCAACCTCCAGAAGTTTTGGATGGTCTCTGCTGAACTTTCCCGGGATTAGATGTCAAGGGTTTTCCATAGAGGCCATGCCCACTGCTGCCCTCCACCCCCGGTACCACCACCCTTAAACTAGGGGGAAAATTGAGATGTAGGAAACATCAGCCATCTCAGCATCCCCTCCCCCTCTCACCCTCTCATCTTTATCAGCCAAATTGAAACCGTCCTTGAACTTGTGAAGGCCCTGACTAATTAGTGTACAACCTCCCTATCTCCCTCATTATTCTGACTTGCTGTTACTTGTGCTCTTGACTCCTCTTTTTTCTTCTTTAGATTTTTGTAATTTTCTCCAGAAATTAATTTAAAAAAAAATCCCAATAATTAGTGGACCCTGAAAAAGGCAAGCAGGAAAATAATGAAACAAAAACAATCTAGCTATTATTTAGATGTGAGCATTAAAGCACTTCTTTTCATTTTCTTCAGCAAACATATGTGGAAGAGGAAAAAAAAAAGAGAGATTCAGGGTATATGCAAGGGTACAAATTAATTGGCTGTACATTGCGTTTGTGTTTGTCTTTCATCTCCTCATATTTTTCATCAGGAGAACTCAGTGAGGCAGACAAAGAGCAGCATCTCAGTTGGAGCCGTGCTGAGTTTTGTTTGTTTGGAGAGGCTTTGTCCCACTGTCTAAAGACATGCATCGTAAGTTAACTGATAATTCTGAAATTATGAGTGTGTTGGGGGGTAGGGGTGGTAGGGAGGGGGTTACCCCTGCCGCAGCGTGACCTTTGAGGAGTGACAACCTCACTTTATACAGAATCTGGTTTTTGGACTTGTTTCTGATAAAAGAATGGACATTTTTGTCTTTGGTCCAGACCGTACAGTCTCTCCTTCTTTAAAAAAAGAAGAAAAGAAAAAAAGATATGTATAATAATGAATCATCTTACAACAATACATCATTCTGAGTGTGTGATGGTCCAGATGCCTTCAAGCCAGGAGACACTGATGGGCTCATATTCAGGATTAACATAAGGGGCTTTTTTTTTATTACCTATTAACTTTATAATTGACTTTTATGTATATTATTGCAGCGCTAGACAAGAGTTTTCCAAAGTAGTCCCTTCTGTCTGGGGTTTTATCAGCTTTGATGGTTGTAGAGACACTTCAAACACAGTTTTAAACACTTCTACCTGCACTGTTTACTTCCCTTTGAATCAATTCAAACAAAAGTCAGGAGACAGACGGAGAAGTCCGAAGACAGCCGTCAGAGCTAAGATGTTGTCAGGGAGCTGAAAAAAAGGGATAGGCTTGTTTATCTTTTCTGAAATCTGAATCCCATACCACAATACCCTGACAGATATTGTGACTGGTATAGATTTGAGTGAAATTATAACAGAGAACAGTGGTAAAACCGAGGCTGTTAATGGTCTTTTCCAACTTATCGTGTTTCTGATCAGCACTTTGTTGAGGTCACACAGTCAAGTGGTTTAGCTTCTGAGGACTTTGGTGATTTTTACCCGTCTGAGCCACATTCCTCAGTTTCTCTGATTTTCCATGCCCCCTTCCTGACTTTCATCTCAAGCTCTTTTGTTTTCTTCAGTCCATTTACTGTTTTCACCAAGACAAAGATGTTTTCATCTGAGTTGCCTGGAAATCAGACGAGAAAGTGGAAAACATGCTGAAACTATGTGTGTGTATGTGTGCGTGTATGTGTGTGTGTTTGTCCTCCAGCTGGCATT